>VXAL01004939.1:68169-112537 GCA_013399475.1 Chauna torquata
AGGGAAGGTTGTTCTTTTACCAAGGCAATAAATGGTCATCCTGAAGCACAAGATATTGAGACTGGATCCTGTTTAAGGAAGTGTAGGTATTTAAGCTGCAATGTTCTCTCTCTCTCTCTTGTTTTGAATGAATTTATTTTGTTCTTGTATTCAGTGAAGTATCAAAACAAGAATTTGTATAATACTATATTATATTTTTTAAAGGCACTGTTGTCTTCCTGTTAACATCTGTGATGCAGTAGGTATGTGTCTCTGTTCATTCATACTCCATGCAATTCTATTTTCTTCTTTTTTAATGTTCTCTACAGGTCATTAATCTTTCTTTCTAATGGTCATTTGTATCTCTTCTCTCTCTCACTCTCTCTCTCACCTCCCCATTTTGCTCTATTTTTGGTGTGTCAGCACTGAAGAACTTTTGTCCCAGTCCTTTCACAGATTATTACTCTTTTCATGATTTTTTTCATTAGTATGGTATTATTCTTATTTTTAGGTCCAGCTGTTATTATTCCTGAGAATACACATGGTGGAATCCTCCAAGGATAAAGGTTTCAAAGACTGTTTATACACTATAATTGAAGTTGCTATATAGAAACCAGCAAGCAGAGTTTTTGAGGTAACATACATGCACACACATTAATCATTTGCCATTAAAAGAGCTATATAGCATAAACTGAGCATGTATCCTAATTGTTTCTCTTGGAGTTCTCCCATCTGAAGCTCAGAGAGAAACATCCTGTTTCATAATAGATTTTTTTTTTCCCCCACCTATACTACATCTCTTTTCTCAAAGCCACATTTTTTTTTTAATGGTGCTTAGAGGACTGTGCAGTCTGAGTAACAACTGCAGAATCTATACTCTTGTAACATCTATATCCCCCAAGCACTCTTTCTCCAATGCCTTGATGTCCATCCTTCTTCTCTGTCCTAGAATACTAATAGCTTTCAGTTATGATCCAAATGGAGGGAGGAAGAGTTTAATATTTTTTAACATTATGATTTTGGGAATCCACTGAAGCAAGTCCTTTGAATATCAACAAAGTGCCCTATAAGCAAATCTAAAATGCTGTTCAGGATCTGCATTAGATTGCCAGAAGTCCTATTAGGCACAGGGTAGACACTCATTACATCATATCTGCATTTGTAATATATAAAGAACATTGTTTAAAATCCTTAGAGAAACAATAAAATACATCTATATAATTTCTTACAAATCAGCACTGAAAACTTCATTTAAAAATACATCTTCACACATTGAAGTCAGCATGTCACATCTTTTTATGGTTTTATT
Organism: Chauna torquata; assembly: GCA_013399475.1. Taxonomy (NCBI): domain Eukaryota; kingdom Metazoa; phylum Chordata; class Aves; order Anseriformes; family Anhimidae; genus Chauna; species Chauna torquata. The sequence continues at coordinate 69,458 of VXAL01004939.1, forward strand.
CATTAACTAGTACTTATTAAGCACTGACAGAAACATGCTGAAAAGGAATTGGAATGTTTCTTGGAGCTGGATATGTTACATGCTCTATGTTTTATGAATGCTGATTGTACTTAGACATGCCATTTGAAGAACAAAGAGAACATTAAGTACTATAAACTCTTTGAGACAGACTGAATTTAGAATTTTTTTTTCTTTTTTTTTTCTGGGACATACACTAAAATATTGACAGTACTATAAGAAAGAAATCTATCATGTTTTATTCACAATGACTCAATTTCTGCATGTGTGGATGAAAGAAAAATGGTTTGGGGAAGAAATATGATTCAGCTTTAAAAATATCACATAGCACTGATAATATGAAAGAGAAGTGAAAAAATGGAGCTGTAGTCTTGATGAAGAGAGGCATAGCTCTCAGGTATAAATGAAATGTTGGGATGAGACCCCAGCTTCTGGGAGACAGTATACTATATGCATGGAATAAAGAGATTTAAATTTAATGAAAAGCAATGAATGGAAGAATATTTTGTTCAAATGACTGCTACTATGAAATTAGAGATGTCAAATGTTTTTCATGTCCCTGAAAAACAAAGTCATAATTTTCATTGTCCTATATCGGGACTGAAACAGAAAACTTCTGAAATCAGTCAGGAGATCAGTGTAGAGAAGTTACCTTTTAGATACTTTCATCTGATGTGGGAGATTTGTCACCAAGTCTTGTATTTGAATTAATACTGGTGGGGTCTTGTATCTGGCTTTCCTCCATTAATAGAGGATATCCTAAACACTGACTTATTTTTAATAAAACAAACAAACAAACATTGAACTGATAATAGATTCCTGATGATACTATGCAACTACAGTGAAATTTGGCCAACCAACAAACAAGCCAAGTCTTGTAAAAATTGAAAGCCTCAAATCCTCTGTGTATAGTGTAATGCTCCATTTAATAGTCTACTGGCTGCACTAAATGAGAGTCAGGTTAAGATTCTAGCTTCCTGAAATGGTGAATCTATCTGCTGGATGGTGTTGAAAGAGCTGCAGAGGAATATGCCTGGAGGTGTTTCTGCTACCTTCAGAATGAGAAAATACGTTGCTTTTGCTGTAGTTTGTTTTCTTTCACTTTTTCTTTCTCAGTGAGGTGGAGCTGAGTATTCACCCAAAAGCAAGCCGTCTTTTCTAATCAAATACATTAATAAAATGTATCAGAGTGAATCAGATGGAAAAACTGAAAACAAATAATTGCTATGGATTTCTCATGAAAGTTGAAGAAATCTAGGCTGGTATTATTCTATATATAGAATAGAATAGAATAGAATAGAATAGAATAGAATAGAATAGAATAGAATAGAATAGTTGGAAGGGACCTTCAAAGATCATCCAGTCCAACTGCCTGACCACTTCAGGGCTAACCAAAAGTTAAAGCATATTATTGAGGACATTGTCCAAACGCCTATTGAACACTGACAGGCATGGGCCATCAACCACCTCTCTAGGAAGCCTGTTCCAGTGTTTGACCACCCTCATGGTAAAGAAATTTTTCCTAATGTCCAGTCTGAACCTCACCTGACACAGCTTTGCACCATTCCCACATGTCCTGTCATTGGTTACCTGGGAGAAGAGACCGGCACCTCTCTGTGCAGGAGGGAGTTAAAGGTTTTGATTCCAGAATATATTCAAGAGTCTAATGCAGAGAAGTAAATAGATTCTACACAAATTCCTGAAGCCAAGCATGAATGAAGTCCATGGAGAGACTGACTTCAGTGGGATCTTGATGAAATACAAGAATTTCCTGTAAGTGCTCTAAGTCATCTAATGTCGAACACGGAGTAGCTGACAGCCTGCAGAACTTAATCATACTGTGATAGCTTCATAGACAAATCTTTATATTACTTAAATCTGAATGTATTTTGAACAACAAATTCAGTCTGTGTTTCACAAATGAAACTATTTTAACTAAGGCCCCAAAGTTTCCATAGGAAAAAATCTGTAATTTCTGAAGAAAACATGTTAGTGTTTTATGCACTTAAATTAATGACTTGAACATTTTATAAAGGTTGTATTTTTAAAATAATTTTGTATTTATTCAGAGCACTTCAACAGTAAACTTGCATATTTAATTACATAGCAAATCTAAATAAGAAAGGCATTTTTTTCCTCTTACAGAATGAATATGATTGTCTTCATCTGTTTAATGAATAGTTCATCATCTATTAGCGATGACTCATGCTTATTTTGTACTATATGAAAAAATACAGAATTACTGCCTAAATATTTATGCTCACAATTCATTTGTGCACACTTTCACATGGGCAACTATAATATGTGCCATCTTTAAGGCATGAGCTCATAGTGAAAGGGACTACTGGTTGGTTTATTAGGTCTTAGATGACTGAAGATGACGTGCAGCACTTTTCTAGAGAGATGACACTGATAACATTCTCATTTTTGAATCTGTAACTTCCTGTGCCTTCAAATTTGTGGGTGGACAGCAGGTAACATGATGCATAACAGAACTCCCACTGGAGCCTATGACCTAGAATAAGATCATATGGCTGAATATTTATTTTAATGTCTGCTTCTTAAACTCTTCTAAGGGGTCTTATGTTACTCTACAGTTCCCTAAGACCTACCCCTATCCTCACTCAGTCAAGCTGAGGCAAAGGCAATTCTTGCTCCCACCAGCCTTGTGCTGAGTACCAGCAAATAACCCTTCCCCACTGTCTTCTACCTCCCAGTGTTATCAGGCAGCTGTGTAACAATGCTTCCCCCCTTCTCCACTACTGAGGGTTTTATAGCCACATGTTCGCACTTGACATCCATCAAACCAATCCATGGCCAGTCATGTTGTGCCTTCCCAGCAATTTCAGGTATTGCTCTCCTGTGCTTCGTCCATCCCAAGGCTCCTCACACTGAGGTCTCCTTTGCATGGAAATTGACTGCAACTTGTCATACTTAGTCACCCATTTCTTGATCAAGGCAAGGTCATGATGCTCCCATTACAGGCCTGTTGAGGAGGAAGGGCATTGACTCTTGAGGAATACCAATAGCATCCAACAGTTAATTGGACTTTTAGCAAGCATTGAAGGTCTTGCTAAAGCCAATGCACACAACAAAGTAAGCAGTGCTTTCCACTCATTCACAGAACCAGTCATTTTGTTGAAGGAGGTAGTCAAGTTGGTTTGGCACAGTTAACTTGGAACTTATCTTTGGCTGTTCCTAATCATATTTAGCATATCTAAACCAGAAAAATTATAGTCATTCTGTCTTTAATTTAATCTGTTAGGCTTTCAAGCTTCCAAACTTTTGGCAAAATTGAAACTTTATCAAGTATTAATGTAGGTCAAAAATGATGTCGTATAGGAGAGAATGCAACTGCACGTCATAACCAATGAGATACATATGCATATTATCTGTCTATGAGTAGTTGTATTTCACATAAAATTGATGGCTTGCAACAGTGCTCTTTGCCAGAAATTAAAGGTTATTTCTCTTTTGTTTTGTTCTGTTTTGTTTTACTTCTCCTTGTTCCTATTCCATTGGTGTTTTATGAATTCATGTGGGGAAAAAAAAAAAAGTTAACAATTAGTGATGTAGTATATAAAAAATGAATGGTTGAAATTTCTCCTTGGGTTCATTTGTCTTATCTACTAAATCACAGGGCATTTAAAGGACATTTGAAAATTAACCATCTAGATTATGATAGCTTGGCTCATGTTTCCAACAACAAAAATAAGGTCATTGAATTTAGTTCATGAAGTATGCATCTGCTGTGAGTAAATATCAGAATATGGGCCATATTAGGAGGAAAAAAAAAAGGATTAAAAATATTCTATATTTTTTTCCTCTAAAGAAAGTTATGCACTTACTACTGCTAGTCTGAATTTTGAAAATATCCTTGTGCATATTGGTTGTCAAATAAGAATGAGATTGTAAGGAGTGCAACTTCTTATAACTTTTCCCCAATATTTAATAATGTTAGGCAATAAATATATTTCCCATCTAACTCAGAAAACAGAAATTATTATTTTTTTCCCTAAACTGTTTTTCTAACCAGTCACGTATGAATTAGGATCTTTCAATGATCAATATCTAATTTGTGAATAAAATTTGGTGGTACCAAGTAACTAGGAGGTAACTGAGGAAGAATAATGTTGTATGCTTGTGCTGAATAAAAATCTTGAGTATGCAGTTGGTTAGAAGTAAGAAGTGGGTGGTGCTGTTTTGTAGCTAATTAGGTATTGATAATAAAGACTTTGTCAGTCATCTACAGATCTGGCTCCCTGGGAAATGCAGGAGATTCTTTTTTAGCAACATGAAGTAGAAATAAGTCATGATCATTGTTCAACCTGTGCATCTGTAATTATAAACCTTTACTCTAATATCACATGCCATAATGTAGAAATGTTCATAAGGTTTTCACTTTTTGCAGTTAATTGTCAGTCTTTCAGAGGAATCAACAGATTAATCTGTTCAGTACTGATTCTGCTATATTTTCCTACATGACATTACAAAGAAATGAAAACATAAAAGACTGAAAATAGTAAAAATATGTACAAATATAAGTAAGGAAATCTAAATAAATAAAAAAGATTAACCAAACGTAAACTTCTTAATGTAATAAATTGGGTACAGTTTACACACATTAGGTAGAAATAGGCAGTACTGAATTTTAGAATTGGATGATATTTGTCCTAATGGTGTCTATTTCTTCCCATTGACTAAAATCGTAGAAATCTACAGTGACTAAATCAGATATCTGTGTTACATGTATAAAGTTCTGTGTTTATTGAAGCTATTATCTTTACTACAACTACAAAAAGCTTTTTACTTCCAACTCTAGAGGATGCAAAAAAAAAAAAAAAAATTTACCTCTGCTTTCATGCATGGCTACAGTGACATCTACAATGTTATGCAGCATAATTCTCAAAGCAAAGTTCCATTATATCATGGGCATGTCTATTCATATAAAGGACAGAAAAACAAGGTAAAGTTAATAATTTTCAAAGTTTTGAAATACATTATTCTGTATTTTGAAGTATATGTACCAATACAGTTTGACAGCAAGAACTGTAAGGAGTATTCTGTTTAATTTCTTGTGCCCGTTTTGTAAGAATGAACAGATAAACCAAAAATAAATTTCATTTTTAATAAATATTGATTTTTTAAAATTTCTCCATATTACTAGAAGAGTATCATTATATTAAATATAATTCTAATATCTTTTTATCAAATTGTTCCCAGTTCAACAAAAAGAAACACAATCTCTGTGTAGTTTCTGAAAGTTTGTATTTCTAATTATTGCAGACAAGTATTGAATACCCAAATATTTCCTTCAGCTACATGCAAAAGAGAAATTAAAATTGGTTATTTTTCTACTCACAGCCAAATACTAATTTGTGCTTTAACCTACCCTCAGTCCAACATCAGTACTTACATATAATATACACATACTCTGTGAACTATTTTTTCTGTATTAATAAGGCTTGTTAAATTTTCTTTCAAAGGCCCATACAAAATCTCTACTAGATGCCAAGAATATAAGTCTGTTGACTCAGATATTTCATCTCATTTCTGAAAACCCGATGTAATTCAAAGGAGATGGTGAATCTTTTAGGAAATACTATTTCTTGACCGTGTGTCTTGTGACTTGAGCTTGTAGTTGCCTCCCTACTAAGACAATGAGACTGTGGAACAAGCAAATATGATTTACTCTACCACTAACTGTTAGCAGTGAGGATATAGGGCCAATCCTGAGATACACAGTGAAAAATATACAATAGAATAACAAAAACTACTTTTCTGGAGTTAATCACAGGTTTGTCTGCTTTAGTCAAGAGGCAGGGTGGCAGGGAAACCACATCATTTCAACTAAAAAAAATCATTAAAATGAGGTATAGAAGTTAACATCCTGTATTGACTACATTGCTACAAATGAGAGATTTCTGCAAAGAACTTAAAAATAATGCACTAAACCAAAATCTTTCTGGTAATAATAATGAATATTCATTCCATATCAGAATGTGGTGCTAAAACTCTTTACTACATATAAATTATGATGCACACAATATTACTTTCGAAAGATCAATTAAAGCAATTACATAATCACTCTATTGTAACTTCCCTGCTGGTCAGTTGATAACATAATGAATGTTTTCAATATTCCATTTACGCTGAGGGAATTAAAGTGATTGGAATATAATGCTGATTATACAGTTGTAATAAAACCCCATAAAACTGCATTTTAGCATTCTTATTTACATGTAATTTCTTTTAACTATGTGTTATAGCCCTAACAACTGTTTCTTCTAGCACAGAATTAAGAATCTCTCTGAGATGTAAACCAGATTTTTCAACAAAACTGGATTTCTATTAAGTCTCAGAAAAATATAATTCAATTGAACTTAGTTTTCAATATTACTTTTATTTGAGTAAACTAAAAAATTATTATAAGCTCTTTGGTATCAGTGCATCCCATCTGTGTGAAGTCCAGTTTAACAAGTATATAATATAATATCTATTTACGCTCAAATAAACTGATAAGAAAAGTTGATCTATGCTATTCCATCCATAGAAATATTTTCCCTCTGAAACAAAATACAATGAAAACTAATTTTAATAGGTAAATACAGTTTATTTCCTATATCCTTTGGTATTCTAAAACTGAATAAAATAATCCCTTTTAACAATTCTGTAGCAAAAAAAAAAAAAAAAAAAAGCTTAGTTTTATTTATTCTCAGTTTAAATGTTAACACTTCAGTCTGTTTATAAAAAATTAATTTAACTGCACTATGAAGTATTGTGAAGTCTCCCAGTCAAAAAACGTTTTAGCAAAGAACTACCAATAAACAAAGTATTCCAAATATTTTCTTCCACCTTCCTAGCTCCCCAAGAAAGTTTTCTAACAAGTAAATGTCCAAAGACTTCCTGAGTTGGGTTGTAACTTTCATTAGCTATACAAGAGAAATTTCATATTGTGTTTGAAGAAGCTAGAGACTTTTCAATTACAGCTGTCATTATTGCCAACAATAAAAGATTTGCGTGATGATAGTAGTGAGGTGAAAGCTAAGAAATATTTATCAATTCATTTTGAAACAGTTTTATACCTTCTTTCATTCAGAGTGGAAGACTTTGATTCTTTAACAAAAGTTTCCCCTCTGATAGATCTGAAATTGCAGGCATTCTACTTTCTAAGTCTATCACATTGAAGACCTATGTGTTCTTCCAAACGGACAAAGAAGGGGAGAGTATTATCCTCAGTCCTGTACTCTTTCTTTGCATTTCTAGTTATGGAATGGAGACATACATGATCAGAAAGTAAGACAACATTACTTCCCATGTCTCCCCAGCCAAGAATTTTTCTCATAGTCAAACAGCTAATGATGTTCAAAGATGTTAGACACAGAAGTAGCAGCTACTTTCCATTCAGGTTCTATAAGATGTCTCTGAAGTGAAATAATTTAACATTCTCCCTTCCCTTCCCTTCCCTTCCCTTCCCTTCCCTTCCCTTCCCTTCCCTTTCATTTCCTTCTGATTTCTTGCCTTCCCTTTTACCTTTGATATATTTTTCCTTTATACTAAAAATTGCCTAAAAGTGTTAATTAGATTCAAATAGTTTTGTAAATACCTTTGTTAATACTCTGTGTTTAAGAAGGAAATTGTCATAATTGTCATATGATTACCCCCCCCCCCTTTTTTTTTTTTTTTTTGGACATCATATTTGGACATTATCTTTCTGTAATGTATCTTGAGAAACATCCAAAACTGAAATAGGCTTTTACAAACTGCTGAAGCATAGAAGTGTTTCCCCCACCCCCATTATATTCAGTTTTGTTCAAGTCCATACACTTATCAGCTTGAAAATCAGTATAGCAAGGGCATCAAGAGATACAGAGATGAACCTACATTTAGGTCCAATCCTATGAAGACATATGAACAAGCTTTTAAAATATATATTTTTCAGGGAATTTATGGACAGTAACTTTGTAGGGACAATTAAGATGTATGCCAGACGAATACCTGAATGACCATTAAAATGGATATCATATTAAAAAAGAAGAATTATATATCATATGATTTTTGAGGAAAGTAAATCAGCTTTCTCAAAAGATACAACATATTGTTAGATATGACAGAGAGACAACATATTGAAGAGATAAAATATATTGAAGTTGATTTGCAATGCCATTTAAATCTTAGAATCATAGAATATCCCAAGTTGGAAGGGACCCACAAGGATCCTTGAGTCCAACTCCCTGCTCCACCATTTGTTTGAGACCGTTGTCCAAACACTTCTTGAACTCCGGCAGGTTCGGTGCCAAGACCACTGCCCTGGGGAGTGTTCGGAAGCCTGGGAGCCTGTTCCAGTGCCCAGCCACCATCTCAGTGAAGAACTTTTTCCTAGTATCCAGCCTGGATATATTCACTTCCGTAGTTCTTTAGATGATTTGAAAATACTTATTGCAGGCAGAAATCATGAATGTGATATCCAAGAATTAAGAAAGACAATGGTCTCAGATATCATGGACATACGTTATTTTGCTCACTGTCGCCTCTTGTCTCTTTAGGGTCTCATCACTTCTTCTAGAACAGAGTATGTTTTTCCAAGATCATGGTTTCTCCTAAAAATATGGGTAGGGAAGGGTGGAATAGTTTTACTTAATCAGTTTAAAGACAATTACAGCAAATTGTATTGTGCTTACATGGCAAGGTTTTAGTAGCAGGGTGGTAGGCTGCAGGGGTAGCTTCTGTGAGCAGAGTCCAGAAGCTGCCCATATGAGCCAGTTCCAGCCAGTTTCAAAAGGAACCTGCAGCTGGCCAGAGCTGAACCAGTGAGCAATGCTGATTGCACCTCTGTGAGAGTAGATTTAAGAAAGGCAAAAACTGCTGCACAACAGCAGCTGGGAGAGAAGAGTGAGAAAATGTGAGAGAAACAGCCCTGCAGATACACACATCAGTGAAGAAGGAAGGCAAGGGCAAGGAGTTGCAGGTACCGGAGCAGAAGTTCCCCTGCAGCCCATGGAGAGGACCATGGTGGGGTAGGCTGTACTCCTGCAGGCCATGGTGTACTGTGACAGAGCAGATCTCCATGCTGCAGCCCATGGAGGATCCCACAGTGGAGCAGGTGGATGTGGCCTGAAGGAGGCTGCAGCCCATGGAGCGCCCCTGTGGGAACAGACTCCAGGCCAGAGCTGCAGCCCATGGAAAGGAACCCACGGTTGAGCAGCAGGTCTGGTGAAAGCTGCTGCCCATGGGGCAGTCCATTCCTGAAGGACTGCACCCTGTGGTACAGACCCATATTGGAGCACTTCTTGAAGAACTGCGGTCTGTGGAAGCCCATGTAAGACCAGTTTAGGAAGGACGGCATCCCATGGGAGGGATCCCACGCTGGAGCGGGGGCAGAGAGTGACCAAGAAGGAGCGGCAGAGATGAAGCAATATGCACTGACCACAACCCCCATTCCCCATTCCCATGTGCCACTTGGTGGGAGGAGGTAGATGAGGGTGAATGGGGGGGGTAAGTGGTTTTAGTTTGCCTTTTATCTGTTAGCAACGGGCAATAAATTATATTAGTCTCCCTAATCTGTGTCTCTTTTGTCCATGATGGTATTTGATGAGTGATCTCCCTGTCCTTATCTCAACCAGTGAACCTTTTTTCATTATATTTTCTCCCCTTGTTCTTTTGAGGAAGGGGAGTGAGATAGTGGAGTGGTTGTGGGGTAACAGCCTGTGTGTGAAATCACCAGTTTCAAAGTGCCATGCCAGGGAGAGCAGAGCCTCCGCAGCAGGAGCAGATCTGTGGGAAAGGCCCTGGGGCGGTGGTGGGCAGTGAGCTGAATGTAAGTCTGTGTTTTGCCTTTGCAGCAAAAGTATCCAACAGCTTCTTGGTTGTATGAACAGCCTGTAGATCAAAGGAAGGGATTATCTCCTTATATGTAGCACTCATCAGACCTCATCTAGGTAGTGTGTCCAGTTTTGAGCCCTGACATAGGAAAGCCATGGAAAAAACAGAGGGAGCTCAGTGGAGAGCCCCCATGGCAGTGGGGCTGGAGCACTTGCTCCATGAAGAGAGGCTGGTGGTGCTGGGCTGTGTCAGCCTGGAAAAAGGATGGCTTCAGGGGCACCAATCAGTCCCCCGGCCACCAATGAGGAGATGAGGAGACCAAGATGGGTCATTATTACTATGAGGAATCAAGCATTAGGGCAAACTGACCTGACAGGTTGTAGATTCTCTGAATTTCAGACTTTTTTTTTTTTAATTTTAAAATATGCATTTTCCTCCTGAGATAATCAGTTCTGTATACTTTATGCCTATTTTTTCCTTATAGCATTTCAATTTATATTGTTGTAATACTTTTTTATTACAAGTCTGGCTGGATTTGTGAAGAAAAATATCACTTGGTACAACAACTTAAGTCAATTCACTAAAAGTTTATTTTGTTCTAGCACTCAAATTATTTTGTGTGGTATGGATTAGTGTTGTTGAAACTAAATGAAGATATTTTCAAAAGGTAGTAGCAGCTCAAAGATACTCCATTTTTGTTTTATTTCTACTCTGCAAAAGCACTTTGTGAGGCAATAGCTACATTTTTGCAGTAGCACTTGGAAAAAATATACTCACTGAAACCAATACTGAAGTTTTAGCTCTTTAAATGCAAAACGTATAAAAGACTCAGATGCTGAGTAGGTATTCATAGCCAGAATATGTAATAATTTTCAGAGGAATATAAATCTGTCGCTTAATATAGATTCCTTTTGAGTTTTATTTCATGAAAAATTCTATTGTGTAGATTGTCTACCTCGAACTATGAAACTGTCCACTGGTTTACAAACTTAAGTTGTGAAGTTCTATTTCATATTCAAATGGAGACTAAGTAGCTACATTTCAGATGTGAATGTAAAAACATTTATTTTCCCAACTTTATGCATTTTTATTTGGTGATGCATTTTGTTTTACAGCTCTAGGCTTTCTGAAGTCTATGTGACTAATACTTTGCCTTATAGGCATGCATTTAAACATTCATCTTGTTTTTTAAAATGATAAATTAGGGAGACTTCCTGGTAAGTGCCCTTTTACCATCTACTTCCATGCATTGCTATATTTCTTTTCCTCGTGCCTAGTGTCAATATCAACACAAGAAGACAAATGAAGTTCTGGCAGTTGTCTTGGATTCTGAAATGGACAAATGCTGCCAACCAAGTCAAATATCAATGCTTCTTTGACATGGGGTATTTTTTCCGATATCCTATGGCATATCATTTTAGTTGTGTTAATTTGCATGAAAATAAAACAGAAATAATTCATCCCGTAAAATAAGGCTCCAGCACAAAATGATAAAAGACAAATATTTGGACATTAAAGAACTATCCCTGAAGGGAAAAGAATCCATTTGATCCATTAATAATGAGAACCTGCTCTTTGATCCTTTCTGTACCTGTTACATCAGAGAAAACCATGACAGACAACATCTTGTTGTGAAATGTGTCAGGGGTTTACAAAATGGCAAGCAAAGCAGATATAAATGTCATCTGGAAAACAAAAATGTTAGGCAAGATCTTATATAGATTCAGTATAAAAATTCCACAGGTCAAAATAAGAGTTCTCAGTGCCTTCTGTCTCCCATGCTTTAAATCACATAGAGGAAATGCTCATGAAAGGTAAAAATACTCCCATATTAAAAAAAAATGCAAGATAGGTCTTTCTTATTCATACTAAAAATCATATGTTGTTTATTAGGAAAGAAAAAATCAAGATTGACCAAGCAGTGTGATATTCTATGAGCTGTAGGCAACTTGTCATTTTTGTGGCAGAATTGATCCAAACTTTTCAACATTTCTTGAGATAAAATCAAATAAAATTCTACTAGTGAAGACTTCACTTCCGACAGCCAGTTTTGATTTTTCATCAGACTGACCAGGCAAAGACACCTGCCTTCTGGACTAGTAAAAACTGACTATTGATCTTGCAACCATGGGTCACCAGTACATTGTGCCAATATACCTGAACTAGAGGTCAAAGATCAGCCCCAGAGACAAAGTGCAGCTAAGGGCAACAGGGCTTTAACTCCAGTTAGGTTTGTGGGGAAGATGAATTGGATATAGTTAAGGGGTAACATCATTACTTAACTGAACATTTTACTGTAATAGTGTGCATATACTAACATTTTTATTAGAAACATTAAAATCACAACTTCAGTAGTTTGCATTGTTTTTACATGTCAGTTACTACTAAAATAGCATATTTTCATTATTATTGTACTAAAGTGAAATGAAAGGAAAATGTCAAGCTAATGCAATTTTTTTTCAAGATGGAAAGCCTGGTCACTGACCATTTTTACTAATAACATAACATATGTCTCACTAGTAAACATATAAGAAATTTATTTTGATTAAATCTATAGTATCACAGTGACATATAAAGACAAACTCCTAGTTACATGGAACCTATTTATGTGAATTTCACTGGTCTTAAGCTCTGTTAGGCTATAGCTATATGGGACAGTGGAGAACAGATTCATGAGAAGAGCTGCCTGAAATGATTTTGGAAGATGGAGCTCTATGACTGCATCAGCATAACAAGTGCAAACTTGGGGATTTCTAGAACACAGTATTACATCGTACTGACCTGCCCTTTGTCCTATATGCATATACCAGTCTGATGTCTAAGAAAGAATCTTACCAAAGAGAATGGAATAGATAGAAGAAAATCAGTTAATCATAATAATTTTACAATTATGATTTAAACTTATTGACTTTGTACTAAAGCAGATTGGGAGCTCCAATATGATCCATTCTATTGATTCAGTGGTCCATTTCACTTACCTCTAGCCAAACAATTGCAATAAACAGCTGTGGGACAAGAAGGAAGAAGCTGGCAGCAGCTTAAAACACCATCATGTTTCTGAACACAGTGCCATGGTCTCTCTCCTTCCATCAACAAAAACTAGCATCAAAATTGGTTTCTACTGAATTACAGAAGAGGCCATTGTACTTCATGCAAGAAACACACGTTTTAGTTGTCTTCTCTTTTCCTGAGAATGTTAGCAAGATCTGTTGTGTCTATTTCATTAAAGCTGGTTTTAAAATGCCCAGTGGGTGTAAGATGAGTGTAAAACAATTTCTCTCTGCAACACCAATGTGCCTGCTTTCATGCTCCAACTGTCTGTCAGATTTCCCTAAAGACTGGTAGAAAAATGTCTGTGAAAGCTTGGACATTCCTCAAAGCAAATGATTCACACACACACAAAAAAAGTTGAATAATAATCAAGACAATAGGTATTGTGATAAAAACACTAAAGAATGAAAGCAAGATGTGAACATATCTAAAAAGGAAACTGTAAGGGGGAAAAATGCATTATACAGGAGTCGGTTCATCTGAAATTACTAAGTAACCCCACAAATCCTGTGAGATACTCAGAAGTTGTAAATACAGTATGGGAATTTTTCCAGTTAGGGATACATAAATAATAAATATCTGTTCTCTTTTATATGTCTTTCAAGTAACATCTAAAAATGATCCAAATCACTGCATTGTATGCAACTAGTTGTTACAAACAGCTATATGTTATGGAAGGGTAAAATAAAGATACATAAGAACTCAAAGCTTAAAGTGTGTTATTTACAAGAACACAATTCAGCTATAATTTTCATTTGTTTATTTTTAGGAAGTTATCACTGTACCTTGAACAACAGACCATATTTTTTACATTTAATGTTGTATACTACAGAAAGACAGTGGCAGAAAGCAGAGAACTTGTGAAAAGTCTGTGATAGTGGATGCTGTTGAAGAGAAATCTGCCTTCATTCTACACTAATTGGAGTTTCCTAGAAATTATATTTTCTTCCTCATAGAGATTAATTTCCTGTAGTGGGCTAGGAGCTTTTAGATGTTATTATCTAAAAGTCAGCTACCAAGCTATGGAAGGCTCCTAGAATAACTTTGATTCCTCCTTCAAAATAGAGTGGTGGGTTTCGAAGCACAATACAGAGGTGTAAAGAAGCGTGCCTGTAATCTGCAGTGAGATGTTTTCAATTTCTTGACTTCAGCATTTTTCCACTAGTCAATGAAACTGGCTGCCTGTTCAGCACAGAGCAATATGATGAATTATATCGTATGGGGCAGCAATTCTGTCACAAGGAAGCAGCCAGTGGTTGCATACTGTATGCCACATATTACGGATGTGTTCAGCAAGCTCTGGGAATTCATACTGGATGGATGCAGGAAAGGTACAGAAAGCAGCTCCAGAAATCTGTGGAACAAGTATTTGAAACTGAAATTTCTGACAGCACGAAAGGCAACCCAGGAATGAACCCAGCCCTAAATTGCTGGATGTGACTGTTCTGCTCTCCTCACAACTATGGATTTTGTATCCGCACTGTTAGTCTCACACTTCTAAGTGCAGCCTTCAAGAGATTTGGAGTTCCTCTGTTCTTAGTGTCTGTGTCATGACTTTGCATTTAGGTATTAAGCAGATAGGTTTTCAGGTAGTTAGTGAAGCATTCCTAATCTGTTCTCAGGGAAGCTACATACAGGAAAACTAATATTTATCCCCTTACTCTTTTAGCTGGTTCTTTTAGTGACTTAGAATGAACAACTGTATGATTTTTTTTATATATATTGTTGCTCATATTTCACTTATCCTACTGAGAATTATGAGGTTCTAAGGAAAGTAAAACGTGGTATTCTTTATTAACAAGTACATCTAGGGGAAATGAATTAGAGATTTGTCTTGGCAATAGCTAACCAAATTGTTTGCTATTCATACTGGACAGTTAACTACCTGACAAAATTGCAACTTAAGCCAAAATTTGTGCCTGATTGGAATTAAGGGCATTACTTGCCTCCCCGTAACCAGTCTTCTCTTGCGTATGTGAGCCATTGATTAATGATTTAAGATTCAGTGTTACAGAAGTAACACTGGCCAGTGGCAGTGATGTGCCACAACACAAACCCAAAACTTTGCAGTCCTTCTTTAGTTGTCATTATTATTCTATAAAGACACTAATCAATATTCAATAAAACAGCTTCAAAAAGTGTGGTAACTATAATCATTAGCTGCATAGAGACAGAGTAACAGCTCTTTTAAAACTTCTCCTTTGTAAATCCTGAAAAATTACCAGAGGCCAAAAGCTCTCTTCACTTCCATGAATCAAATTAACGTAAAAATAGCCAGAAAATGTCTTCAAAGACACTTTAAAAATCAGCTGGCAATTCTGACTGTTACATTGTAAACAAATGTCTGCCTTTCTTCTACCATCTCCTCTCTGGCCTTAGCCTTAATTTGTTAAATCTATTATATTTCCACATGCTTTGTGACTGAACATAGAGCTGCATTTCCTCAATCTTGTTTATCATAGAATCTGTGTTCTGAATCAACCATTAGACTATTAGCAAAACGCCCTTAAGGTTAAAAGAAAGCTGTGTGCTGTCTGATAGTTTTCTAGCATTTCCAGTAGAACTGAGGGGAAAAAAAAAGATTAAATAGTTCTTAATTAACAATTACGCTGTATCCTAAGACATTCTTTAGTTAATGAGAAAAAAATAAGTGCCATAAGAATGGAAAAAGAGGTCAAGAGCATATTTTGGCTACACTTAGATGTTGATTATTTTAAACTGCAAAGCACTAAAATCATATAGAGTTATCGTTTTTACCGATCCTCCTGTTTTAGTAACTTTTCTGAAACTATAAACTGTTTAAAATTAATCATGTATATTATAGAACACTGGGACCTTGGTATGTTGAATATTCTGGACTGTGGCTAACTGTGAGAATCCAGTCCACAACAATTTTCTCTCACTGAAAACTTTTTAAATATAAAAAACACTAATGAAAATTTAGATGCAATAATTATATTTACTTATAATCAGCATCATCTTACATCAGCATCTCAGGGCCCCAGTTAAAGTCGAGCTGCAATGTACTAAGTTCTCTATGAACTAGTCAAAGCCTTAGTACCTGTCCCAGAGACCTTTTCACTCTTACCTTCTTGCGCGTTAGCTGGCTGCTGCCTCTGTAAGAAACCTTCCCAAAAGCTGAAATAATAATTAAAAAATTATATATATTCAGGAATCTTTAGAGATTTTACAGCAATTTAATTTAAAACACTTATATCTGATTAGTACTAATAGTAGTCACAGTTTTGCAACCTCCAACATGTTAGGCATCTCATAATGCTAAGAAGGAACAGTCTGTGCACATATGAAGCTGGGATTTGATTATGGTCAAGCTTTGAAAAATACAAGACCTGAAACCTTCATTTATATAGAACCACTGTGGGCATGTGGAGTCAGGCATCAGTTCAACATTATTCTCACTGAAGGATCAGGATCTTATTACAGTCATGCTTAGATATAATTGATTCTCTTCTTTCCTCTCCTGCTTTCTTTAACTGCTGTTCCTTTACTAACGAATTGAGCAGAATTCTCATTTTGGCAAACAGCTAATGGATCAACATGAAGAGCTAAACAAACCAGCATCAAACTCAAAGACTTATTCTTGTAAAAGGAAATAAATAAATAAATAAATTGTAGAAATTGACTAATATTGGGGTTTAAATGTTAACGTTATTTAAATTTTTAAAACTGTTTAAAAAAGTACATTTTGAAAGCACTGAACCTCTCAGGTGTTTTTTTTTTAAAGTTTCCCACTTAAACTACTGGAATTGTGAGTGTAAAGGAAAATATTATATCTGGAAATAATAATAATAATAATAAAAACATACTAAAAAATTGTTTTAGAAATCCACACCTTCAGTCTTTTATAGAAACCTGGAAGAAAGTTATAGCAATGTGATTATATAATTAATCTTTCTGGGCTATGGTGGAAGATATTTCTAAATTTATAAAATCAATTAATTTTCTTGAAATACCATAGCAAAAAAAAATTCTTGAAAGAAATTTATGTTGTAATATTACTCTTCAACTAAAAGTATATAAAAGAGTTTGCCATTTCAAGTACTATATATTAATGCCTATATCAAAAGGAAATATTGTATTATTCTAAGTGAATTTCACGTGTACTAAAAATATTCATTATTTACGTGTCTTCCACATTTTTTCATGTATTTTCACTATATCAGAATCAGAACTATTTAAATATTTAAAGTATAAAAATTGGGAGAAAAGAACATATATGTTTATTTAAAAATACATTTGAAAATGTGACAACACACAACCTTTATACAAATTCACCTGCAACCCAAGACCCCAAAAAAGCATTGTTATATTCCATGAGGATCACATGATATTACAGTGTGCAGAGATTTCTCCATAAAGGTTTGTATTTGGCCTTGAACAATATACTGCAATGACTTGCTAAATCACCCGAGTTACATGCTCAAGTCTTAAAACATATCCCTTAGAATAACAATTTTACCATCCAAATGGCATGATACAAAAAAGATCTTAGGCTGACCTTCTAACCGTAGAGAGTAGGTGTCTGATATTAGAAAACAAGGGGGTTGACTCTACCAGGAGTAAAAAAACAAGCAAAACAACAACAGCAACAGCAACAACAAACCTATCTAGGGTCCTATATATANATTTTTAAAATTTATGGATGTTGTTCCTACCACTTTTAAATTACATTGTGAGAGTCCTTTTGGAAAAAAAAGTAATTTTGAGCTAACCTCATATGAAAACCGAAGCCTTTTATGCCAGGTTTCTAAATATTAGCAAGATTTCTAAATATTAGCAAGGTTTCTAAATATTAGCAAAGAGCTGATTACAACCTCCACTTGGAGCTTTGACACCAGCAGGAAAGAGAATATGACAGACTTTAAAAGAAAACCAAACTAACAGCCTAAAACCAATCAATGCAAAATGAAATCTAAAAATGAGTGCTGTCAGGCTGTATGTTTAACAAGGTGCATCCTAGCATGAGTCAGAGCTGACTACACTCAACCAAAGTCACCTCCCATACCACTCCAGTGACAAAAATAAGGTGCATTCACTGCTTCAATGAAGTATTGAGGAATTTCCAATTGCAGGAATTTCCAATAAAAGCTTTATACATTAAATCACCCAAAAAGTGTTTAACACTATTTGGTTCTTTTAGTAAACTATTAACAGTAATTTTGATTTTCTTGAAGTAGAGGGATGCGTATGTGATTTCCACAATCAGTATCAATTACACAGAGGTGTTCTGAATAACAAGTTCGGGCTTTGAATGACTTAAACTATATTTTCTTAGTTGTTCTTCATTACTTTTTATATCTGAATCATCTTTCAAGGTAATATCAAGATTAGATGATGATAAAAAAGTTATAGTAAGCTAACTGGTAAGATGAAAAAAATGTAATAAAGCCTCCATGCAAATAGAAGAATGTAACTATTATGACAAGCAGAGCTAAAAATAAAATGAAGTTGCTACTGAAAAGTATTGAACAAATGTTCCCAAAGGAAGTACCATTCCCCTGCATATTTGTGGAAGGGATAATTCCATTAAAGTACAAAACCAACATCAGCTGTACTCCTTACTGTCTTAACGACTGCTTTACATACCAGTTGTACAGGTAAGAAAAAGAATTTTCTGGAAACCTGTGAAATGACACAATATAGAGTATTTTATGTGTCTTTTCCATCTAACATTTCTCTATGGGGAACTGAAAGGAAGAAATTAAACTGTGCTGAGTGCATTTCCCCACACAGACTTCAAAACAAACAGTGAAATCTCATGACTAATGATAACAAAGGCTTCCAACGCATTTGATAAATTAACATAAAATCCACAGGACAAAATAATTACTGAGTATAATCTCTACATTGTGTCCAGATTGTAAACCTGATTGGGAACAAAAATTATAAGGGTACTAGATGATAAATTATTTTAATATTTCTTTCATATTAATTGTATCAAACAAACAAACAAACAAACAAACAAATAAATAAAATTAAACTAAATAAAATAAATTATATTAATTTCAATTAAATTAAAAGAGAAGCAAGGAAAAAAAAAAAAACTGCCATAGGAGTGAAATAAGCTAATATCGAGAACATTTCCAAACAGAAAAACTTGATAATGTTATAGTATCTTCTGCAAGAAGTTGAAATTTCTGGTCCATCAGGTAGGGAGACATCAATGCTGAACCTACAGGCTTGATAGTCCCTTTCCGGTTTTACTTGTCATCTTGGATTTACTTTACCTAATCCATCATAAAAATAACAGCTTGAAAAGAGGCTCTTATCTTATCACTTGCAAATTAGTTTATGGTACAATCCACCCAGAAACTAGTAGAAATAAGTGGATTATGATTCACTCCTTTGTATACATAACAATAGTTCTATGTATGTATCAAAAGCTAGACTTCAACAGCAATAGTTTTAAGCTCTTTATGAAGAAGGAAAAGACTAGAAACCAAAAGTTATTTACCTTTTTAAGGCTTAGTTGTTTTAATTCATCTATTGTGGGCCATGTTTTCTCTGGATAAAGCTTTATCAAGAGTTATGTTTAAAAACATTACTTGTAAAGAAACCTCTAAATATATTTTTAACAGGGTTAAACAATGTTAAACATCTAAAATGCAGTTGAATTGACATATGCATCAAAACCTTTCACCTAGTTGTAACATGTAGCTTTTACTTGCTGGCATTAGGTTATACAGTGGACAGTTCAACAATGCAGAATATACAAGAGGAGAGGCTGAGACACCTTGGACTGTTTAGCCTGGAGAAGGGAATGCTCAAGCGGATCTCATCCATTTGCATAAATACCTGATGGGGAAATGAAGAAAAGGGAGCCAGTGATGTCCAGTGACAGGATATGAGGCAATGGGCCAAAACTGACATGCAGGAAATACTTTTTTTTTTTTTTTTTNGAAGGTGGTCACACACTGGAACAGGTTGCCCAGAAAGGCTGTGGATTCTCCATCCCTGGAGAACAAAACTGGACCTGGTCTTGGGCACCCTGCTCTAGCTGACCCTGCTCTGAGCAGGGTGCAGGACTGGACCATCCCAGAAGTGCCTTCCAGACTCAGCCGTTCTGTGTAACTTCGTAAAAGCTATCCATCTATTAGTCCATCACTATTCCTAATGGCAAAGCAGAAGGAAGGAAGAAAGCCACTTGATGATGTTACTGAAAAAGAAAGGACTGCTAGATGAAAAACAGATTTCCTAAAGGGGTCCTGTAGGTTACGGATGTTTAATTGCCTTTGTTAAGGATCTTAGTGCTTTCTGATATATTTGTAACGTTGCTTTTTCATTCATACTTGGCAAAGCCTCCCTCTTATGGAGTAAAATCAATTATTTAGTTCAAGTGTTTTATACTACAACATAACAGTGTTTTTAAATATAATATATGCCTATATTGCATTGACTTACTTGTATGAATTTAAAAAAAAAAAAAAAACTAATTGGATTGCAATTTTCCTCCCAATATTTATGTACATTTTCTTCACATACCCTTTCTTTCTCATCTTCCCAGATTACCTAATTTTTTGTTTGTTTGGTTGGTTGTTTTGTTTTAGTTTTTAATAAAGATAGTCTGGAAGAGGCAGGTTTTTTCAGACTGTAGAAGAGTCACTTCCTTTAAAGAAAATGTTCAAACTGGATAGCTACTAAACTGGGGCAATTGCATACTTTCTTAGTTACTGATTTGAGTAAATCAGGGTAATTTTTACATTGTGAGTGAAAATACTAAATTTTCAACCTATTACAGCTACTTCATTTAATAATAATGATTTTTGATGACCAGAATAACTCATTCTTATAAAATGTCATTCATTTAATGAAGAAAATATATCATTTTCTTTATCAGAACAAATCACATATCACAAATTAATCATAGACTACTGTTGTGGTTTAACCCAACAGGCAGCCGTCATAAGCACCACACAGCCATCCGCTAACTCCCTGCCAAGTGGGATTGGGGAAAGAATCAAAAAAAGGTGAAAGTACTAGAACTCATGGGTTGAGATAAGGACAGTTTAATCAGAATGACAAGAAAACAATAATAATGATAATAATAAAACAAAACCAAAAACAAGTGATGCACAACAGAATTGCTCACCACCCGCCGACCAATGACTAGCTCGTCCCCGAGCAATGGCAGCCACCCCCAGCCAACTCCCCCCCATTCTTATTGTTCAGTGTGACATCATATATTATGGAGTATTTCTCTAGTCAGTTTGGGTCAGCTGTCCTGGTTGTGTTTCCTCCCAACTTCTTTTGCACTCCCAGCCTTCTTGGTGTCAGGGCCGCATGAGAAGCCAAAAGTCCTTGACTTGATGTGAACGTTGTTCAATAACAACTAAAATATCGGTCTTATCAGCATTATTTTCATCCTAAATCCCAAATGCGGCACCCTACCAGCTACTCTGAAGAAAATTAACTCTATCCCAGCCAAACCAGGGCAACTGCTAATTAATCTTTCATTGTTGTATAGTGGAAATAAACTGCTAATAGTTAATGCATGTACACACAGAGATTGTTTAGTATTCATTTGTTAGAGAACTAAAGAGACATTTCACTAAAGCTTTCTTTGAGATTCCAAAGAATATTTTCTCTATTCCTATTCCATTTTTTTCCAGATAAATGATGCTTACTTCTAATTTCTTTTCTTTTAGACTGAAAGGATAGCTGGAAATTTTGGAGGTGTCTGTAGTAGATCGCAGAACATTATATTCAAATATACTGGAGTCTAAACTCTGCTCATTTCTTTCTGCACAAATGACCATACATCACTAAAACAAAAAAAGCTATAACTCAGAAACACAAGGAAGTTCTGTAATTCCTATGTGTGAATATTTTGAAAACAAAAATTTGAAAAGGAAGTTTTAACTATTATCTGTTGCAAATTTTGGGCCTTTTCTTGCAATAATTTATAAATGAAAATAAATTATAGGAGCAGACTCTCAGCAAGTCTTCCATAAATCACATCATTTAAGTGCTGTGTGGGATCAGGTTCTTTTTTAGCTGAAAGTTTTTGACTTGGCAAGGTGTCAAATTATTTTGCAATTTTAAGTATAAAGCATATCATTCTTGGTTATTTGTTGGTTCTTTCCTATTGCTGACAAGCACAAATTTTGTGTGTCTGTGAGTTTTTTAAAAAAACAAACAAACAAAATAACTGTAACTCTCTGCAACTAGGACACCAAAATTTAATTTTTGTAACTCAATGTTTCATTTCAAATACAAATATTATATCCCACCATTACATTTCCAAGAAAGTGATTTCTATTCCCTGAAGAGCTCTGCACAAAGACTTATGTTTACCCCAAACCACACGGAAAAAACAGTTCATTGTTTTATCATTTAAAAAATTCACTCATTTGTCTGTTCATTATTTATTCAGTATCTTCATACCTTTTTTTTTTTTTTTTTAAATAANATCCGCTAACTCCCTGCCAAGTGGGATTGGGGAAAGAATCAAAAAAAGGTGAAAGTACTAGAACTCATGGGTTGAGATAAGGACAGTTTAATCAGAATGACAAGAAAACAATAATAATGATAATAATAAAACAAAACCAAAAACAAGTGATGCACAACAGAATTGCTCACCACCCGCCGACCAATGACTAGCTCGTCCCCGAGCAATGGCAGCCACCCCCAGCCAACTCCCCCCCATTCTTATTGTTCAGTGTGACATCATATATTATGGAGTATTTCTCTAGTCAGTTTGGGTCAGCTGTCCTGGTTGTGTTTCCTCCCAACTTCTTTTGCACTCCCAGCCTTCTTGGTGTCAGGGCCGCATGAGAAGCCAAAAGTCCTTGACTTGATGTGAACGTTGTTCAATAACAACTAAAATATCGGTCTTATCAGCATTATTTTCATCCTAAATCCCAAATGCGGCACCCTACCAGCTACTCTGAAGAAAATTAACTCTATCCCAGCCAAACCAGGGCAACTGCTAATTAATCTTTCATTGTTGTATAGTGGAAATAAACTGCTAATAGTTAATGCATGTACACACAGAGATTGTTTAGTATTCATTTGTTAGAGAACTAAAGAGACATTTCACTAAAGCTTTCTTTGAGATTCCAAAGAATATTTTCTCTATTCCTATTCCATTTTTTTCCAGATAAATGATGCTTACTTCTAATTTCTTTTCTTTTAGACTGAAAGGATAGCTGGAAATTTTGGAGGTGTCTGTAGTAGATCGCAGAACATTATATTCAAATATACTGGAGTCTAAACTCTGCTCATTTCTTTCTGCACAAATGACCATACATCACTAAAACAAAAAAAGCTATAACTCAGAAACACAAGGAAGTTCTGTAATTCCTATGTGTGAATATTTTGAAAACAAAAATTTGAAAAGGAAGTTTTAACTATTATCTGTTGCAAATTTTGGGCCTTTTCTTGCAATAATTTATAAATGAAAATAAATTATAGGAGCAGACTCTCAGCAAGTCTTCCATAAATCACATCATTTAAGTGCTGTGTGGGATCAGGTTCTTTTTTAGCTGAAAGTTTTTGACTTGGCAAGGTGTCAAATTATTTTGCAATTTTAAGTATAAAGCATATCATTCTTGGTTATTTGTTGGTTCTTTCCTATTGCTGACAAGCACAAATTTTGTGTGTCTGTGAGTTTTTTAAAAAAACAAACAAACAAAATAACTGTAACTCTCTGCAACTAGGACACCAAAATTTAATTTTTGTAACTCAATGTTTCATTTCAAATACAAATATTATATCCCACCATTACATTTCCAAGAAAGTGATTTCTATTCCCTGAAGAGCTCTGCACAAAGACTTATGTTTACCCCAAACCACACGGAAAAAACAGTTCATTGTTTTATCATTTAAAAAATTCACTCATTTGTCTGTTCATTATTTATTCAGTATCTTCATACCTTTTTTTTTTTTTTTTTAAATAACTAGGCAGATATCTCTGGCCAAGTCCATAGAGTCATGAAAATATTTATTCAGTCCATTATACTTATATTATTTCACAAAGAGCCAGACTCTTCTCTGGTGCCCAGTGGCAGGATGAGAAGGAAGGGTGCAAACTTACATGCAGGAAATTCCAGTTAAACATAAGAAAAAACTCTTACTATGAGTGTGGTCAAACACTGGCACAGGCTTCCGAGAGAGGTTGTGGATTCTCCTTCCCTGGAGATATTCAGAACAAAACTGGACCTGGTCCTGGGCACCCTGCTCTAGCTGACCCTGCTCTGAGCAGGAGGCTGGACTAGACCATCCCAGAGATGCCTTTCAACTTTAGCCATTCTGTGAGAATGGGATTCAGTGATAAAACATTTTCATTTCATAAATCAGCATCTAATGTAGGTCTTCTATGGGAAAGAGCATATATATTACTACTTCCCTGGCTTCGGATGTCTAAAATGAAGCTGAATTTGAGATAACTTCTCCCTTTACTGACAGAAAGAAGCAGACACCTCTGGAGGCATGTAAGACAGGTTACATAGATTGTCCTATTTTAGGCTAAGATGGATTGTTCTCTAGCAGGGACTCTTGCTCCAATTTTTAGTTATATTTACAGTAAGTGATACCACTGAAATAGTCCAGAACATGAACCTATATATTCTGTCAGTTTCTATGAAAGAAGTAAAGCCACAAAAGGAACAGCTTTTTATTGTCTGCTTAACATTCAGTTGAGTAACAACATTCAGAAGAGGAACATAAGAATGGCCATAAGGGTCTTATCATAGGCTTATGTAACTCCAAAACCTGTCTCCAGGAGGGTCATAAGAAGATGCCTAAGGAGGAAAGTAAGACTAGGACAAATGTATGGTATATACCATATAAATGGTAAGTTTCCAAATATTTTCAGTTTTGGTATTTCCTGATCTGACCTCAGTCAATTTTCTGACTTCTCAGTGAATTTCTCTTTCATGAGGTTGTCCAGTCTCCCTTTTAAACCATGTAATCTTTTAGCATCCATAACATTCCTTGTCAAGGAAACCCACAGCTAAACTTTCCATTGAAGAACCTACTTCTTTCGTCTGTTTTGAATAAATAAGCATGTGCATATAAAGTGCAAGAAAAACAGTTAAGACTTAACAGTATCAACTTTTATCAAGAAATAGAAAACACAAGGCTATTTTTAAATAATTTTGACCCTTTATTTTCCCTTGTTAGAAGCTCAAATGTCCCACCATGCAAACACATATCAGCTATACTGGGAATATGAGTTTCACCTAGGACTACCCAGAGTCTTTGGAAAATGCCACTCTCTTATTCATTGGAAGCTTATAATGAATCAGTATTTCTGAAGGAAGAAACAGATTTTTTTCCAATATTTCCTTTCCTTATGATTAAAGTCTGAGGTATTATGTCAATATTCTTCCTGTTTTCAAAGTCTCTATTGTTACTTGTTGTGGTTTAGCCCCGGTAGGCAGCTAAGTGCCACACAGCCGCTCGCTCACCCTCCCCAGGTGGGACGGGGAGAGAATCAGAAAGGTAAAAGTGCGAGAACCCATGGGTTGAGATAAAGACAGTTTACTAGGTAAAGCAAAAGCAGCGCGCGCAAGCAAAGCAAAACAAGGAATTCTTTCGCTACTTCCCATGGGCAGGCAGGCAGGTGTTCAGCCACTGCCAGGAAGCAGGGCTCATCACGCGTAATGGTTTCTTGGGAAGACAAACGCCATCACTCTCCACGCCCCCCCTTCCTCCTTCTTTACCCCAGCTTTTATGGCTGAGCATGACGTCATATGGTGTGGAATATCTCTTTGGTCAGTTTGGGTCACCTGCCCTGGCTATGTCTCCTCCCAGCTGCTTGTGCACCCCCAGCCTCCTCGCTGACAGGGCAGCACAAGAAGCAAAAAAGTCCTTGGCTCTATGTAAATACTGCTCTGCAACAACCAAAAACATCACCACTATTTTCATCAAAAATCCAAAACACAGCATTGTGTGAGCCTCTACGAAGAAAATTAACTCTATCCCAGCCAAAACCATGACATTACTAAAGACTAAGACCCTTGCTGATCACCCGTATCATGTGGAATTCCTCTTCCTTTCTTCCTTATGGGAAAGACAAATATTTTTCCTCATTGTAAAGCACTGGATGTTATTCATAGCATGGTGCCAGATGAAATGGATTGATACAGTATTATGAGTCTATCAGTTATGTTCTAAAGCTCTCTGGAATTTTCTGCATACTCACCACCTGTAATTATTTACACAGACATTCGAAGAGTCTTGAAGCAGAGAATGGGACTCTTGCCCCAAAGAGAAAATACACAGGTATAATAAAGAGTGTTCATCACAAGATTAATAATCAAATTATGTGTAATAGGCAGAATTGGTGCTGCTTTGTACATTTTTTATGTTGCTGATGTTCTTGAATTTGTAAACACATATCAAGGACATTTAGCATTTTGAATAGTCACACTTCTCCGTGGAATTTGAAAGAAAGACTAAATGAATTTTCATTTCCACAAATTATATTCGTAATTTGGTTTTCACATAGATCAATATTCTATATAGAGGTAAATTCTAAGTCAGCATATATATGTGCGTGTGTATATACATTTAACAGAGAATTAGATGTTGCTTAGAGTGTTTAGAAGACCAGCAACTCAGACTAGCTTCAGAATTTGCAAAAAAGATATATTAAATTCATGCATTGTTTATTTGCAATCCCTTGTGCTTATCTTCCTTGTACTCTGACTTGCAAATTATGTTATATGGGCTCTTGTTTACATGTTCTCCCATGTTTCCTACTTACAAGTACACACTTCTTTGTTCACAATTTTGGCTGTCACATAGCTCACATTTATGTAAAATGTTTACATTTTCTCTTCTATACCTTGACAAGATTACAAAATCCTCATCCTGTTGCTTACATTGTATTAATAGCTTGTATTAATACAAGGGGTAAAGATGCTGTTCGTAACACTTAAAGACCAAGTTTGGGGATTCATGAAATAAAAAAGACAGGATCATTCAAGACTCACCAACTCTGAGAAGACCATCAAAGACTGGCTCACCATTGCCTGATGTGCAGGATAAGGATAGCAGATTAACTACAAGCTGTGGCCCAACTCTCCTGATGCAGAACCAACTCCTGATCAGAGGAAGTACCTGTTGTCAGACTGATCTCATTACATTAGGGAAATCATGAGCTATTTGTATTTTCTACTTTCTATATTTTATGTTTTAGGATGTTTAGAGACAGAAAAAATTCTTAATAGCATTCCCCAGTAAATTGCTTGTTTAAACTGAGGCTGCCAAAACTGTTTCATCTGCAACATACATTTATATTTGGTTTAAAGGCCAACTAATATTAATTATATAACAAGTAAAACATTTTTAATTTATAAGTGTTACAGGCCTCTGATTTGGCTATAGAGCACTTCAACGTGGTCTTGTTAACTAGAATACAGAAACAAAAAAAATAAAATTAGAATTATAGATGGGGACAAGAGATAAAAGAGACACTGGTGAAGGTGAAAGATTATAATTTCAATAACCCCCAGAGGGACTGCAAAAAAAGTGTATTTTCTGAGTGAAACATCACTTTTTATAGACATAAAAGCAGATGAAAAAAACTATGAAGATGAAAAACTATGAACGTGGCTGAAAGTCATCCAGGAAGATGCAAATCATTACAAGAAATCACTGCTGTTTAGCTTAAAGTGAAAATCACACTGCTGCTCATATATTACCTGTGTTAAACAGAGGACTTTTTTTTTCCCCTCAGAACAGAGTTTGACAGATTTTAGTAATATTCAATTTCCAGCGTTTTTTTTGCATGTGTGTCTTGTGTCTCCCTGTTACAGTCTAGTAGAAACTTCAAAGAAAGCCTTACCATTAAGATAAAATCCCAAACCTGGCAATGCAGAAAAAGTGTGAAATAGAATCCTAGTGAAAACTAATTTGCAAATAGTTAATGGTAAGAACACAGATAAAAGAGAACAGAACTGGAAGAACACTGCAAAATGAGCAACACTAGCAGTAAAATCCTAGCAGTGCAACATCCGATATTTACAAGTTTCACTGAAAGACAAAGAAAATACATTTCATGGAAATTCAGATAAGGAAAAAAAAAAAAAAAAAAAGGATGAATGGGTGATATCAGAATATAGAGCTCATAAATATAAAATACTTTTTTTTTTTTTTTTGTAGAAAGATGTTAAGAGTTTGCTTCCAACCTCAGTTTTTCAGTACAAAGTTCCAGTTTTAAAAGAGCTGAAAAGAGAATTCATAGTACACATTACTTCTTCATTTGCAGAAAGAGGTGTTATCACTTATTGTCCATTCATTTTGGAATTATAAATATTATGATGTTTCTGATTAATTGAATTTATGAGCACTGTTGAAACACTACTTGTATTTTATTCCAGAAATGCTTCAATTTCAGTAATTAAAGTGATTTTTAACACTTGCTGACAGCTTGTTTTTAAAGCAGCATGGATTATTAGAGTTAAAAGTACGGTAGACATGCATTTGAAGAGTCTAACAATGATCACCTTCTGTTAAGAAATACTCTATGTTTTGACAGAACATAAACATTTAGATTTCCTATGCTGATTCTTCATATTTCATCATTCAGGTAGTCTTAGTAATGTGATCGTAATTTTCATCCCAATTGCCTCTGACTGATTCCACTATAAAGATATATTTTGAGTCATAAAGATTGGGAGTTACTATAAGATCAAGGATTCAGTTCATTTGCCAACACGTGGGTGCCTGAAGTCACCCAAGGTAGAACAATCAAGCTGACCAAATGTAAATGCTTGTTTCAGGAAGAAATGCAGACTCTCATAACTACTCTGTCAGTGAGCATAAGTCCCTAGGCAGTGTGTAAACACCTGCTTTATAAAAACTAATATCTGCACGACTGAATCCAGATCTGAATTCAATCCATGTTTTCCAACAGAACACAAGGAAACGTTTACCTGATAAGTCAGATGGTACATGGAAATATTTGCAGGAAAAAGAAATTCAGTGTGGATTTGTTTGTGATTTATGCTTCATAAAAACTTGTTCTTATTTATAAATTATAATAAATTGTATTTGTAACAAATAATATAAATTAGTTTATATTAAATAACTAAAAAATAGGTAAGACTTTGAAGATTTCAGGCATTCTCAAACAATTTATAAAAAGCCTAGATAAATGACAGTATGAATAGAACTTATTGATAATTCAAATTTTTGTTTCAGATAATTACATGACAGAACATATGAATATTATTGCCAGCTGGAATCTGTGTATTGTCTATGCATACAAAGCACATGGAATACAGGGACGATGAAAAGTTTTCTTTCTCTTTTTCTTAGAGAGTACATCAAACTTTTATAAGTTTCACAGCTGGAAATTAGATGGGTTTCTTCCCTTAAGCCTCTTTTTTTTTTTTTTTTCCTCAGACCTGGCAAGTAGTGGCATAAAAAGTGCATTGCAATTCACAGAGATTCCAGGTCCTTCTTCACCTCAACTTATTTTCACTACTTTAAACAAACATTTAAAGACATTTCAGTTATCTATCTTCTTCCTTCTCATGAGGGGTGAAGCAAAATGGCAAAGGGTCTGCCAATTTGGTCTACCAATTCCAGGCCTCATTCTCTTGCATTAGCTATTTCCTTTTTTTTTTCCTCTGCAAAGAGAAAACAAATCATTAGTCTTCTTGTAATATCACAAGACACTTATTTTGATCAGATAGAAACAATAAAATAAGCATGTAACAAACATTTTTTTCCTCCATTTTTTTCATTTTGATGAATTTTATCTTCAGTGAAAAAAGTAACGAATTAATATAGCAAACACGATAAAGACTGAAGCCCAGTCCCTGATTTTCTGTAATAATCTTAAACAGGGTATCTAAAAAATTATATATATTAAAAGTGGCCTACACATACTGCAGTTGATGGAGTTTTCAGCTCTAAATTAGGTGTTCAAGATGCCCCTTGAAGTATGTAAGAAAATCAGAGGTCTAAGGAGATCTCAAACGAGAGTTCAGTAAGCAAGTGCTATTGAAAGTTTTTGCACAGAAGATTTTGATACAGGCTTATGTGCACAAATATTTCTTCACTGGGTTCATAGATGATGACACACATTGACAGTAACAGTAATTGTTACTTTGTGGGGAAAAATAAAAAATATAAATTAGGAACAGAGAGAAAGAGGGTAAGAAAAAAAGAAAAATACATATATTGTCCGGGTTTCAGCTGGAATAGAGTTAATTCTCTTCATAGTGGCTGGTATGTGTCATGTTTTGGATTTAGGCTGAGAATGATGTTGATAACACATTGATGTTTTAGGTGTTGAAGAGCAGTGCTTACACAGAGCCAAGGACTTTTCAGCTTCTCATGCTGTCCTGCCAGCGAGGAGGCTGGGGGTGCCTCCTGGGAGAGGACAGAACCAAGACAGCTGCCCCAAATTGGCCAAAGGGATATCCCAAACCATGTGACTTCATATGGGACAATAAAACTGGGGTGGCTGGCCAGGGCAGGGGGAAACCACTGCTCGGGAATGGGATGGGCGTTGGTCACTGGGTGGTGAGCAATTGCATTATACATCACTTGCTTTGTATATTCTTTTATTATTACTATTGTTGTTATTATCATTATCATTATTATTTTGCCTTCCTTTTCTGTCCTATTAAGCTGTCTTTATCTCAACCCACAAGCTTTTACTTTCTTTTTGTTCCTGAGTCTCTCCCCACTGGGAATGGGGGGGCAGTGAGTGAGTGGCTGTGTGGTGTTTAGCTGCCTGCCAGGTTAAACCACAACAAAATAAAAGGTAAAATTTAAAGTGAAATAGAAGGGAACAGTACCCAGCGAGGAAGAGACGCAACAAGGACCTAGGCAAGCATTCCTTATTGGGCCCCTCTCCACTCTATCAAGTAATCACCCAGGAAGCTTTTCCCACAGTAACTTTCAGGTTTTCATCTGAACCTGCTTAAAATCCCTAATGGTTGTCCGTGCTGATTAGCACTGATTGGAGAATGCTTTGACAGTGTCTGGGAGGGTTTTTTGCATGCTGACTAGTTAATAAGCTGTACGCATGCATAGTATTGGATAAACCTACAAAACAAGGGATAGGAAAAAAATGGAGGGGAAAGATGGTGTAGTTCTCAAACCAGTGTCAAGTACTTCAGCCATTGGCAAGATGTCATAACAATATCAGAGTTTGCAGCTGCAGGGCAATAAGGATAATAGTAGAAGACCAACAGCATGAGAGAATGGGGAAAATACAGAGACTTTGGAAAAGCCACAGCAATTTACATGGAAGGTTACAAGGCTTTGAGTGACAGTCAGACTAAAAAGTTGCAAATGGAAAGCCCTGAGTATTACACAGGCTAAGACAATTAAGGCACCCTGCAGCAATGAAACAAAACAAAGAAAAACAAAATAAAATAAAAGCAACAGCAACAACAACAAAGAGTAAAATTAGGGAAAAAAATTACCCCAAGTTCTTAAAATGAACTGTGGCTGTCTGAACTTGAAAACCTGACCAAGGAAATAATACACTCATCTCTGATGGATGAGATGCCTCCATCCTTAGATGTGATGGTTAGATTTTCATAAATTTCGTTTTCGTGAGTTGAAGCACAACTGCGATTTTCCTAAGTTCATAGCAAAGGCAGACCTCTCCTGTTCATTGGTTTACAGCAAACAGAAAGATGAAAGACAGTCCATGAATAGTTGTGTCATTTTTTGTATGCTTTCTGCAAGAAACTTAGAAGTATAAGAAATTTATTTGCTTAAAGGGGTAGGCATCAGAGTAAGGCTTTCCAATAGCTAAGTGATAAGTAAAACACTGAAATTGTGTCCAATGATGTATTTATATATTGATATGCATATAACATTACTTATGTATACTGATGTAGATCTCTAAAGGGAGTGGTTTTGTTTTGTTTTGTTTTTGTTTGTTTGTTTTTCAGGAAAATTGCAACATTCCAACAAGTTTTGAAACTGTTAATTCAGAAACATTTTTGAACAATGAAAGTGAGAAAAAAGTAAAAATACTTAATTAGACAGATAAATATATATAATAGCTATGTGACAAATTCTTACCATCTGTTGGAGAGAGGGTAATAAAAGAAAATAATAATGAGAACTATACTCAGGGGTACTGAATTTATCTTTTTCCTTCAAATTTGAGGAACAATTTAATGCGTTCTGTTAAACATAAGCTATTGCCCATGTTCTTGAAATACGTTATTTTTGTCACATTCACCTTGTGTTAACTTTTGAAAAAGAAGGCTCGGTAATAAGTAGATGGAACTAGTTAATATATAAATCATCAGCTAAAAATAATACCAGACTCTATGCGTTTTTCATACAAAGATGAACAGGATGTTTACCACATTAGTACAGAATGCTATGAACATACTTTCCACAATTCTCCCCAGAAGAAAATAAGCAGTTTCGCGCAGCTTATGCATAATTGGGAAAGCAAGCAAAGGATTTGGGCACAAAGAACTGGGATGTATACTACTAGACACTAGATGTACACGTGTAGAAGAAGAAGAATAGAAGGTTGCCTCAGTTCCAGGTATTCATGTATGATATTTAATCCTTCTCTAGTCACTTGTGAGTCCTATCTTTTTTCACATATTTAATCCTTCTCTAGTCATTTGTGAGTCCTATTTTTTTCACATTCCACTTCAGTCAGCTGGTGATCGAGTTCTGGTGCCTAGACTGAACTACATATTTTAGGCAGAGACTCAGAATGAGTACAAAGATTAGCAAATGCTAGAACAGGAAACAGTAGAGTTTTGAGAATGGTTAGTAAGACCTTTGGATGGCATACTTTTGCAGGGAAAGTGAAAACCCATTACAACCAACCACTGAGTTATGTGACATTGTCACTTCAGTATCTTGACTGAATATCATTGACTCAAAAATCTTTCCTAGATTACGAGACCCCAGGAATAGATTAATAGCAACAGAATTGGCCAAATACATAAATAACATTAACGGCTTTTAAAGGGTTTATAGGGTACTAGTATTCTTCCCTACGTTTCAAACAAACTTTCATTACACAAAAGACTTACAGAACAACTTTAATTTCTTTTGCTAAATCACCAGTCCAGGTATCACTCTGAACAGTTTCCAAAGGACAGATTCATTTCACTACTATGAAACCTCTGCAAAGCAATCAAAAATTAAGGAGCATGGAAAAAGCTGTTTGTGTGTAAACAAAGACATACAGTTACTTTTAGATGTAACAAAATTTCAGGAAGCTATATTTATTATGTATAGATACAAGATGTGTGGGTTTCTAAGTCTCTGGTCAGATTACAAGAGTTATTCTCTTAGAAGCAAAAGAGAACTAAAAATATTTCATGCTAACTGTGCCTTCTAGAAACAAATGATGTGCTGTTTCCGCTCATAGCATCTTAAAAAAGACTATATTGCTCATAAGCAGCTATAGTCTGCTTATGACCTAAAAGTATAAACCTGCTGAAGTTTAAATTATAAAGACAAAATTGATTGGGCACAGCCATACACTATATTTTTAAAATCAGCTCAGATATTCTGATTTACAGCTCAAAATGTGACCTTTCATCTTTCGAACTGAGGAACAACATATAACTCCTGAAGAGGAGAAGCATGATTTTCTGATAAAATAATATTCTGATAACATTTAGGCTGAAAAAGAAATATGCTGTACTTCTGTCTCTGCTACAAAGTCAAGTCACTTAATCTCCTTGGTTGAGATTCACTTCCATTTTGCAACAGATTTATGCACTGCCCCAGAGACTGAATTTGAGGAAGTTAGTGATGCACAGACCTGAGTGAATTTACTCTTAGTTTCTTGTCTGAAAAAAAAATCCAAGATAATACCTTCTCTACCTACAAAAAGTAGACATATTTTAATAATATTCTTAATCCTTCACAGACTGCAGATACGGGGACTGTACCATTCACCGTGTGAGGTTTAGAGCAGTTCTGCTCCAAAACCATGTGAATAATTTAATACAACTGATACATTTATTTCTATGCAAATTGTAGCATGATGTACTTCAACTAAAATTGTTTTATCTTGAGCCTGAACATCTCTAGCTTTAGGTATGCATGCAAGTACACTTCTCAGAATATTTTTAAGGACTGTATTTTTCATGTGTGAAATCTTCAGTATTCTGAAGCTAATAAAATGCAAAGGCTCTCATGCATACTTTTCAAGCTGAAGTGATACAATTCAGTGTATTTCTCTGTTCATGCTGAAGCATAGCTTGAACTATTGTGACTCGTGGAACTTTAAATATTTCTTGTCTTCTCTGAGAACAATTCAAGGCCATCAGATAATGTGGCAGCTATTCATTTTGCAACAAAGCACATGGCTCAGTAGCAGAAATGGAAGATTTAACACAAGAAACACTCCTAACATTCTTTAGAAGTACTAGCAACCCACTGCTGATATTTTCCTGAAATGAATGTGCTGTCTTTCTTTATTCATTATTCACTCCTTTCCTTTCAATTGAAATCAGTTTGGGATGGTGTGTGTGGGGGTATAATAAGAAGAAAAGACAGTCTTCCCTTGGTAGGTCTTACTTCATCACTGACAGACTTTGACTCAAGCCTTTGTACTACAAAGCCTGATATTTTCCAATTGATATTAAGAAAATTTTTATTACATCCTTTTTAAGAATTCTTCTTAATTCTAAACACTTAATTTAAAACTTCTTATGGCAATGAATTCCACAATCTTATTTTTCACGCAATAAACATGTACTTGTTTTGCATTTCCTATTTTTTATATGTTTTTTTTTCCTCTTATATTTCATACAATTTCACCATCCACTCAGTCAAGAACCCCCATATATGACCTTTATTATATTATTTTACTGAATTCATAGAGTCAAAAGAGAATTTAGGTTAGGAGAGAGCTGTGGAAGTCATCTAGTCTTAACTCCTGCTCAAAGCAGGGATGATTTCAAAAACAAGTTAAATTTCTCAATATCATGTCTAACCATAATTTGAAAATCTCCAGAGAAGATTACACTCTCTGTTTCACTCTCTATGAAACTTGTTGCTGTGCTTAACTGCACTTACCTTGAATTTTTTTTATGTGCAATCAGAATTTTCCTTTTTGTCAGTTGTGTCAACTGCCCTCTAACCTTTTGCAGTGAACCTTTGCAAAGAGTCTGGCTCTGTGTTTTCCTTAATTAGCCATTATGTAAATTAAAATTATAGTTAGATTCCCCTTCATTTCCCCACACTAAACAAACACATTTTCCTCAGTTTCTCCTTGTAATGTTTTATACTGAACAGAATCAAGTTAATGTATGTAAATAAAATTCATCATGTAACAGTAACACTGCCATGGATAGATGTATATAATTGAAAAATAGTTTCAAAAATGTAATCTATTATGCACATATGTGCATTTCTCCACACACACACACACACACACCTAGTTTTAGTAAACTGCTCTTGTGTAGAATGAATTTAAAATCACCAGTCACCATAACACAAGAATGTATGCCTGACCAGGTCCTTGGCCCCAGAACAAGAATGTATTGGAATACAATGGGGCTACCAGAAAGCCACATCTGGAAAACTCTACCAAGATACAGTGTCATAAAAAATGTAAAGATATATCTGAGAAACATGAGTGTGCTAGCAAGGAATTTTATCTTGTTGGATGTTAAAGTCAGGTAGCCACAAGTGGAAATCATATCAGAAAATTGTATCTTGAAGGGAGCAGAATAAAAACAGGAATGTCATTTAGGAAAATATTTCAACCATTTTATGGGCATTGCTTAACTTGACCAAGTATACAATATTTGGAAGCTTTCCACAGCTGATAGCCTAGATGTCTTCAGACTGTGTTTATGAAATTGCAGCATAAGCGACTAGCTGTCTGGGCTCTGTTGCTTCAGGACAGGATAGACAGCGCTGATCATAATGGTTTCCTGCAATTCTACCTGTGTAAGAGTTATCTTAAAGGAAATACATCTCTATTACTTGCATTGCATCTAGTAACATACTGTTGGCACTTGGTGGTAATTTTTGTGCAACTGTCACATACTCTAGTTTCCTTTACCCCATGGCTAACCCCTGCTGCAATCTTTCCAGTCTGTCAATAACTCTTTTGTAGTGTAGGGTCCAAAAGTGAATATAGTATTCAAGAAATGTTCTAACAAATGTTAAGTAGAAGGAAATAAGTCAGATAGAAGCAGTCTCATGTTCAGAAGACCTGGTCCTCATGGGAGAGTTTAACCACTCTGACATCTGTTGGAGGGACAACACAGCAGGGCCCAAGAAATCCAGGAGATTCCTGGAATGTGTAGATGATAACTTCCTTCTATAGGTTTCCTTCCAGGTGTTATGCTGGACTTTATTCTCACCAATAAGGAGGGGCTTGTCGGAAATGTGAAGGTCAAAGGCAGCCTTGGCTGCAGTGACCAGGAAATGGTGGAGTTCAAGATTCTTAGGGAAGCAAGGAGGCTGCAAAGCAACTTCACAATCCTGGATTTCGTGAGGGCAGACTTTGGCCTTTTCAAGGATCTGCTTGGTAGAGTACATTAGGATAAAGCCCTGGAGGGAACAGCAGCCAGAGAAAGCTGGCTAATATTCAAGGGTCACCTCCATGCAATGGGGGATGATGCATCCCAACACAGATGAAGTCAGGTAAGAATGTCAGGAGGCCTGCATGGATGAACAAGGAACTCCTGGCCAAACTCATACACAAAAAGGAAGGCTACGGAGGGTGGAAGCAGGGCCAGGTAACCTGGGAGGAATACATAGAAATTGTCCGAGCAGCCAGGGATCAAGTTAGGAAAGCTAAAGCCCAGCTAGAACTGAATCTGTTCAAGGGCAGATTCAAGGGCAACAAAAAGGGCTTCTTTAAGTACATCAGTGATAAAAGGAAGTCTAGGGAAAATGCGTCCCTCTCCTGAAGGAAACAGGAGACCTGATTACACAGGACAGTGAAAAGGCTGAGGTACTGAATGACTTTTTTTGCCTCAGTCTTTACCAGTAAGGCTGGCCTTCAAGAATTCCAGGTGCCAGAGGCCAGACAGAATGACTGGAGCAAGGAAGATGTATCTTTGGTGGAATAGGATCAGGTCAGGGAGTATTTGAGCAAACTGGACATTCACAAGTCCATGGGCCCTGAAGGGATGCACCCACAAGTGCTGAGGGAACTGGCAGAAGCAATTGCAAGACCACTCTCTATTATCTTTACTTGATTGTGGCAACTGAGAGAAATGCCCAAAGACCGGAGGAAAGCAAATGTCACTCCTATCTTCAAAAAGGTCAAGAAAGAGGACCCAGGGAACTACAGACCGGCCAGCCTCACCTTAAAGAGGATGGAACAGCTAATCCTGGAAACCATTTCCACGAAGGAGAAGAAAATCATCAGGAGTAGTCAGCATGGATTCTTCATAGGAAAGTCAAGCCTGACTGACCTAATTAGCCTCTATAATGAAATTCTCAGCCTGATGGATGAGGAGGGAGCAGAAGATATTGTCTTTCTGGACTTCAGTAAGGACTTTAAAACTGTCCCCCATAAGATTCTCTTAGAGAAGCTGTTGAAGTATGGGCTGGATGAGCAGACAGTGAGGTGGATTGAAAACTGGCTGAATGGTCAGTGGTGAAATGTCTAGTTGGAGGCCAGTAATGAGTGAAGTACCCCAGGAGTCAATACTGAGTCCTGTCCTGCTTAACATCTTCATTAATGATCCGGACATGAGGTAGAGTGAACCCTCAGTAAATTCATGGATGACACAAAATTGAGGGGAGTGGCTGACTCACCAGAGTGCCATACAGCAATCCAGAGGGAGCCCAACAGGCTGGAGGGGTGGGCTGACAAGAGTTTCATGAAGTTCAACAAGAATTGCAAAGGCCTGCACCTGGGGAGGAGCAACCTCAGGCACCAGTACATGCTGGGGGCCAACCTGCTGGAAAGCACGATGGCAGAAAAGGACCCAGGAGTCCTGGTGGACACCAAGTTGAATGTGAGTCAGCACCGTGCCCTTGCCACTAAGAAGGCTAATGGTATCCTGGGCTGTGTTAGGCAAAGTATTGTCAGCAGGTTGAGATGATATTTCCCCTCTACTCAGCATTAGTGAAGCTGCACCTGGATTACTGTGTCCAGTTCTGAATCCCCCAGTACAAGAGAGACATGGACATAATGGAAAGAGTCCAGCTGAAGGCCACCAAGACAATCAAGGGACAGGAGCACCTCTTCTGTGAGGACAGGCTGAGAGAGTTGGGGCTGTTCAGCCTGGAGAAGAAGAGGCTCAGGGGGGATCTAGTAAATGTCTATAAATACCTGTCTAAAAATACCTACAAAAAGGACAGAGCCAAGTTATTTTCAGTGGTGCCCAGTGCCAGGACAAGAGGCAGTGGGCACAAACTGGAACTCAGGAAATTCCCTCTGAATATCAGGAAGCACTTCTGTACTGTGCAGGCGACTGAGCACTGGCACAGGTTGCTCAGGGAGGTTGTGGAGTCTCTCTCCTTGGAGGTCTTCAGAAGCTGCCTGGACATGGTCCTGGGCAACATACTGTAGGTGTCCCTCCTTGAGCAAGGGTGTTGAACCAGATGATCTGCAGAGGTCCCTTCCGACCTTAACTATTCTGTGATTCTGTGAAGTTCTTCCCTTGACTTTCTGACTATGTTCTTGGTAATACAGCTCAGCATGCAGTTAGCCTTTGCTGCAGCAAGAGTGCAATGTGGCCTCATGTTGAACTTGTCATTTGCCAGGACCCTAAATTTCTTTTCAGCAAAGCTCCAACCTACCATGTCATTGCCCACACTAATGCATTGCACTGTTCCATCCCCAGTGCAGAACTTGGCATTCACTTTTGTTAGACTTCAAGAGCCTCCTCCAGCTTGTAGGAGGAAGGACAGTCTGGTAGCCAGTATATTGATCCTGTCCTGCAGTTTGGTGTCATGCAGAAATATGGAAAGAGTGCATCCTGTCCCAGGTCCTTTATGAAGATATGAAACACTATGAGGCCCAGTATTGTCACATGAGGAACATCACTTGATTTCCGTCTGGACTTTGAACCACTTACTGCTATTCTTTGAGCACAACTGTCCAGCCAGGTCTTTAGCCACTTTGTAGTCTTCACAGTCAGCCCACACATCCCCAGTTTGCCTATACAGACACTATGGAAGACTGCACAGATTTCTTTTTTTTTTTCTAAATTCAAGTGCTTGGAAATAGCTTCTATGTGGACTTGTTCCCTAATCTTTCCCAGAGACTGAGGGGAGATTGATTAGTTGATCACAGTTCCTCATGTTCTTCTTCCTGCCTTTTTGAAGAGATATTTACCTTTTTTTTTAGTCATTGAAAATATCCTCTGCTTGCTGTGTTTTTTAAGGACCATTGCCACTCACATATCTTCTAAGTTGTTTTATTTTCAGTTATTAATTAGATGATATAGATTTGATTCTCTCTTTTCCAGATTCAACCTTCCTAACTACTCTGTAATTCAGCATATTTTAGACAAGTGGAAGAACCAGTATTACATATTGTGCTTAAACTGAAGCCATACCATCACACAAAGTCATTGTAAACTACCATTACATTCCACATAAATTTACATGAACTTGACAGTGTTAAGCACTCTGTGGGGTGGAGAACTCCATAAAAGCACATGTTCAACTATATCAATATTCTATTGATTTATTTTAGTGTAAAATATAACTGCTGGTGTAATTTTGCATAACATCACACTTTCCTGTTGAAGTTAGAGATGGCACAAACCTTTGTTTACAGTGTTTCCCTTTACACCCAACAGGCTTGGCAAGCTTGAACTTGAGTCTTTCTTCTGTAATCCAACTGGTGTTCACAACTTTTGAAAGTGGGACATATTGCCCACAAAATATCAAATCAAAACTAACATCACAGTCAGGGGGTGTTACCTGATATTACTTACAATATACAAGCTCTGAAAGAAAAAAGACCACAAAACCCTGAGGCCTAAAACCTTGAACCTCATGAGAAGTTACTACAAAATTCATTTACTTAAGCATGGGCTATATAAAGCCTGGTGTTTCTTTCAGGACACAAAACAATATTGACGTCCAAGATGGAAACAATGACACACATAGATCTAACACTTGCTGGTAAAAGTGAGAAGATAATAAAGTGCTTTTATCGCCTTCCTTCTTCTCCTCAGCTACAGTGTAGACTACAAACTCCATAGGTATGGAAAACAATATTCTGCATAGCTTATCATACAGAGCTGTAAGGAAGACATATAGCCTAGTCTACTAGTCATCTATGACAGAGATTTTTTTAGTTTAATTTTGTGGATGCTATTGAATTTGGAAAACTATGATGCTAATGTAATAATACAGCAAGAAGTTGTTGTGCAAAATAAAATACTCTTTCCTACAGAAAGTCCTATCATGACACCTTTTCGTGAAAAGTGGTACTATTTCTGCAACATACACCTCCATATTTAACATCCTTCGGTTTAATAGGAACATATGCCATGAACTTTGTATCCATCTGCGCAGGCTAACTCATCTTTATTCCATTCAGTTCAAAGGGACAACATATAATATTACAGCCATTGCTTCCTAGACCGTAGGGCAAATTGAAACATTAAATAGAACTCTTTACCCTCTGTAGCTAGGACTGAGGACTAGTTTCAAGTAGTTCATTTACTTTCATTTACTTTCCTAATAAGATTTTTTAGATGTAAAACTATGCTAGAATATTTATTGTGTGTATATTGCTAGGTGCAAAGGTGAGTAGCCTAAAGAACA
Organism: Chauna torquata; assembly: GCA_013399475.1. Lineage (NCBI taxonomy): Eukaryota > Metazoa > Chordata > Aves > Anseriformes > Anhimidae > Chauna > Chauna torquata. Next base: position 110,039 of record VXAL01004939.1, read on the forward strand.
ACAGAACTGGGGATAAAATATTGGGTTACTGGAAAAAAAAAATAAAAAAGAACAAAAAATGCACCAGACTTAAAAGACAGATATTCAAAAAAACAAAAAAAAAAAAAAACAAAAAAAAAACCTTTACTGAAATGGCACTAAAGAATGAATGAGCAACAGAACATAGCTTTGTGATTTGCTATGACATAAATACCAAATAAATTATTTATTTCAGAAACATAGTTATAATTATTATAGTTTCTAGTCCACCTTGAGCTGGGGTAAAAGTATATAAATGCCTGGTTTTTATTTTCTCTAAAAGAACAAACATAATGAGCATTTTTATTTGAAAATCTCAAATCTCGGATGTAAAGAAAGACCTGTATCCACCCTTGCTTTTATTTTTCTTATAAAGTTCCTGAGGAACTATCCTTCAAAAGTGTCATAATAATCTGCTTTATTTTAATAAAGATGAAAAGATGCCATATGTAAAGATCCATACCTAACTGAGTTAGGTTTGCTCAACAAGAAAAAATTTATGTTAAAAAACAGTTTTATGTTCAATTTCCCTATATTTTAAAATAAGTTTGAGACTCTAGAATTAGAATTCAATAGAAGTGAGTCTCTATCTGATATATTTACATGAGAGCCAAATTTTCCACTGGACCTGACATTCAGCTCCACAGATGTTATATGAAAGGGTAGTGATCTTACTTTTTACTTTTTTCATTGCAGAATAAGTAGAACCGAACTTTTTTTTTTTTTTTTTTAAGTGCAGCTTCCTCTTACCAAGCTAAAACAATTCTCTTTGGAAAAATTCTTTCAATGGAAAGAAATCTAAAAAAAATAAAATTGCTGGTCAGTCAGCACTCTGCTAGAGCCTAACTAACTCCTTTTGTGATTTCCATCCAAGGGTCTGAAGCCTGCTGAGTCAAAACAGAGTGCAGCAACTGTCCCTCTGTCCCTCATTTAGGATATCTATGTATGTTCTTCCCAATAGAAAATTTGTTTAGTAATTCAGAGATATTGTATACAAGTTTTCCTAGTGTAAGTAAATACTTTTACAATGAAAGTATTAGCCATCCTTTTTTTTTTTTTTTTTTTTTTCCCAGGGGAATATTATACATGGGAATAAACAGTTGAACGTTGCATAGTCTATAAATCTCCAAGGGCAATTGCAAGCAAATATAATTGGTAACAACATGCTACATACCTTTCCTATATCCCCCAGTTCAGCCTTCCTTAGCTGTCCAAAGGCATCCATTTATATTTCAGAAAGGGTTTCCTTGCTTCATCCATGTCCTGGCAGAAGCAGCAAATTTTCCATCTGAATTCATGAAAATGGTTAAGAAACAAATATTTTATCACCTTCTATTCCACTGCTCGAATGTGTCAAACATCATCCATACCATGTGAAAATTTTGCAGATGTATTTATTGCTAAGGCATATTCTATAGTAAAGTGGTTTTCTTTGAAAGTAAACAGCTAATTTTGGATACTGGATACTGGAGACCTGTTTAATTCCTTCAGCTTTTGTTCTAGTTTTAATACAAAAGGAAAGCAAACACACAACAGAAAATGGTTGAGGCTGCATACTCAAAATGAAGCTGGCACCTTCCTTAAGATACACGCAGAGAGTTCAGAGCCTTGCACCAATCTGAGGAATTGGGCAGATTGATTCCAAAACTGTCATCCTTTGTAACAGTTGTTCAGCTTTATTGGTATCAGTGACCTTGGACAGATTCTTAATTAGGCAGCAATTAGATATGCTCTGAGCAAGGTAAAATGACACCATATTAAAACCATAGGCAACAGCCTGTCTCTGCTAAGACTCCAAATGCTGGCAACACCTGTTAAGGGGAACAGATGTTAGGAGCAGAAGAATCTGGGGGAAAAAAAAATAAATCCAGTGGAAGTGGACTATGAATTTATCATATTTTTCAAAAATCTTGTCATCTCATGTGTCACTTTAATGTTGCCTTTCTAAAGGAAATCTTTCGAATACTGTTGAATTTCACTTTCTTTTGAACACTGTTCACTTTCTTGTGACCCTGATATATGTTAGACTTTCAGTACAGTGCTGCTTTCTGCAAAAGGGGTGCAGGAGAATGGGACAGCACCTTCTTGAGAGCCTCTCTCCTTTAGGAACACTGAATTTGAATTTGATCTACCTTTATTATGTTTCTCTCAGCATTCTTTTCACTGTGCCACAAACCATGCATAGAAAGTCTCTGTGTGATCCTACTAATTTTCTTTCTGATTTTACATGGCTACAGCAACTATAAAATAATGCAAGAATAACGTAGGTAATTGATATTTTGTGATGTTGGAGAAGTGCTCAGTTTATATAGTCAAAATAATCTCTTTTGTTACTGCATTACACCAATCTAAATGAATAACAGAAATATATATGCAATATATAACATGTAATATATATAATATACAACATACAATATATAATATATAATATAGTGATGTATAATGAATTATATATAATAAAATGTATAATATGAAACAATA
>VXAL01004939.1:121386-133431 GCA_013399475.1 Chauna torquata
GGTATGGGGGGAGTGAGTTAACAGCTGTGTGGTGCTTAGCTGCCTGCTGGGTTAAACCAGAACGCATAGGAAGCTAGAGTATGAATGAAAGATTCTTTTGCCTTTCATTAGTGAATGCGTATGTTGACAACTTTTAAAATATAACCTGTTTTCTTCCAGACTCTTAGGTAGCAATCATTTTTAAGTGTTACCCACCATTTCTGTGATATTTTAGTGGAATACTGTGATGAAGCTTGGATAGCTGTGTGAGAAACTCCCTAGCAAATATTAATCTTTTAATTAGAATACTTAGCTGTTCAAACATAGGGCCAAATGTTACAAAATCATTAGTATTATTAGCATAATAAATATTCAAGGTTATGGAATTTGACACCCAGAATAGACTCAATTTAATGTCATAATTTCTTTCATTTATTTACTTGAAATATGCTTTTGGATTAAAAAAAAAATACAAGATTCTTATGAAAAGAATGAAATTATATCCCTGTTTTTAACTATTTGTACAGTTTAAACTAGAACTCAATTAGCTATGAACAAAAAGAAAAGAGAACATATTTTGTTAGGTAATAGCTTAAGAATTAAAAAAAAACAAAACCACAAAACAATATTAAGTAAAGCTCATTTAATTCTAAACTAATTTCGGTTAATGATGACTTAATAGTAGTGAATCCTTTAAGTGGGCACTGTGTTCAGAGGATTTTGGCCTAAGTTTTCCAAGGGAAAAAGGCCTAAGATTTTCTAAGGGAAGAGATTAAAATTTGCCCAAAGACCACTGAAGGACACTTTAGACATCTTTGAACAATTTTGCTGACTCTCTGCAAGCTCAGGCCAATATTAGTATACCAGTTGTCCTTCAGAGTTTCTTTTCTGAGGAGTTACATGACAGTTAGAAGGGTTAGAAATATTCTAATATTACACTGCAGGATTTCAGAAGCTGTAGCCATATCAACATATCTGTAATGGCTGCATCTAAAGCTGTCTTTTCTCATGACATCATACTTATTCAAAAGGAAGGCTCCTACTGTATTTTTCTACCTTTGTCTAAGAATGTCAGGATCTGGAAAATGTGCTTCTCATTTTAGCAGTTTTTCATACTTCTTGTCTCTGCTATAAGGAGCCTTTCTATTGCTATGTCTCAGCTACACACTTTTCTTTGCACCTTCACCCAATGTGGATGAACATTTTCATACTTCTCACAGTTGGATCATCCACAGTTAATGCTTTTTCATATATTTAGTATTAATATACTGAATATGTTAATGTGCAAGTACCACACCCTTTACCTAATCTTCAACATTCCCAAGACTGTTCCAATGTTACTTCTATCTATCACTTTTCTGCGTGATGTTACAGACTTTAATGTCTTTCGTTTTAAAAACAAATAAAAATGTTTAAATTCTTTGGAAAATGCGATATACAGAACAGAGAAAAATTTGTAAGGATATTTAACTTATTGATCTAAATAATAATTTTTAAAAAATGCTTTCTTTTTTTTTTCTTTGGAACAAGTCTATTTGATATGCTTTGATCTTCATAGCCATTATAGTGTTATCAACATAGTAAGCATTTCATTCAGAAGACTTTCAAGCACTTAACAATTGCTTCACATTTATCAATAGTTTAAGTTAATTTCTTCAATATTTGTAAACAAATTGCAAATATTATCTTACCTTGATAACTCTCATTCTAGAAGGTCCTATGGTTGAGTATCATTGTTGTTTGAGAAACTTCATAACCAGTGTATGAATATTCATAGTGATCTGTTCACAGTACATGGTAAGACTGAAAAAACCCGTCAGCTTTAGTTGCTGATGCTACACCAAAGAACACATTGAAATGGTCATCATCCCTCACCTGCCATGTTTGTTTAACCAGTAATTACAATCATACTGAGCCACTGAGAAATGAGAGTTAGTTATTAGATGCACATTTTTTTGTTGTTTTGTATCAAGACTTTTAATAACTAAATGAACATATTTTCCTAATGAATTGTGCTTAATCAAATACTATAGTATTTTCCTTGCAGTAGTTAAAGAAAAAAAAAAAAGACGATTTTTGTTGATTTTTTTGGGGGGAGTTTATTTACTTCTTTATTAAAATAAAAATAAAAATACCCTTTTTCTAAACAAATATCTTTATAGTTTTTTTTTTTTTAATGTTTTCTTTTTATTCAGTAAGTAAAGGAAACTATTTTTGTGGTTACCTAGAAATAAGAAATTCTGTTAAATTACTTTATCTGTAAAAAAGCAACAACAACAAAAACTTCTCCCAAAGCCTTGCCTGCAAAATTGTTCTTTTGATCATCAGTTCCTAAGTTACTATACAAATTTTACATTTTGAATATAATTTTATGGGAGTAGAATATGTTCACTAAATAACACAAGCCACACTAGTAGTCCATAGAATTCACCACTAAATACTATAGCATGACTAGATAAATCAACATCTAGCTATTCTCACGATAACTTTATACAATAATTGCACAATAATGCATTTTTTATCTCCAGATTCTGTCGCTTGTTTTAGAGCAACTATTAAATATCTCTTTCTGTTGTGGTGATGCATGCACTTATGTTCAGTTTTTAGGATCGTGTGGTCAAAGCTCTTCTTTTAATGGAGGTGAAAGACAAACACGTTTACTGCTTCCATATCCCTATGTATCAAATGCACATATATCAATGTTTTACGTCAATATTGTAAATTGTAGAATTTCTATTTACACGCACTTGTATAAGAACATGACAGGAAATAAAATACAGAATGTGAATATATGATGAGCCATATTTGAAACAACTGTAAATAGCTAACCAAAGAAAGTAAAATTCAGAAGTAATTTAGGGTAAAACAGTCAGTTCTTAGTCTATCATTAGTGAAGCCAGCTATAGACCCATAATCCCTCTTCTACTTTCCCCACCCAACACATACTTCAGCATCATTTCCACAGACAGTCAGCTCCTTTTGCTTGGTGTTTCAGTGGTAAGATCTTACTACCCATCCATCTGTCTTTCTCACTTGTATGCCAGGACATCAACAGAAAGATATTGAGAATGACAGCAAAAATGTCCTGTATTTCAATTCTGACAACCATTCTGGGGATCCTTTTGTTGCCAGATAAACCAATTTCATTCAAATATGGTTTAGTGGAGGTTTTGTTAGTGTTAGGACAGAGGTTGGACTAGATGATCTTGGAGGTCTCTTCCAACTTAGACAATTCTGTGATTCTGTGAAATTCTATTTTACCCTCTTCAGCTCTGTACCAGAACAGAACTGATGGAGTTTCTGTGTGAAGAATTAATCTTCTTAAATTTAATAAAATTTCTCCTAAGCATTAGAAAACTGAGATTTTATTTTGAGTTTCATATCTTGGTTAAATAAGGGCAGACTTCCTGGAGAATAGAAAAAAATACATCATACTGCCTTGACAGCATGATGACCATCTGTCATTAAACCATAAATTTTGTTGTTATTGAACTTTGCAGTGGAAAAACTTCAGAGATTTTTTCAAATGTGCAAGCCATTTGTTTTCCACAATGTCAGGCTGAATTATTCTAATAAAAACTTAAAAGACAAAGTCCACTTTGTAGCAGTTCAACTTAAGACTGATTCCCACCTTTTCCATAAGGAACGAAAATTTGGTATTTTAATAGGAAGTATCAGGAATCATTAATACAAGATAGCATTGCCACCTAAAATGTATACTCCTCTAGTTAAGTTACAAAAAATATTGTTTTTTGTTTATTCTAGGGATTTGGTGTCTTGGGTTGATTTCACTCATTTCTATGAGAAGAGAAAGGGACTGAGAATGAAAATTGTGTGATGAGTAATGGGAAGAATGGGTAATATAAGAAGCACTAGAAAAGAAAGAAAATAAATGAAGTAAGAGAAAAAATGTAATGATGCTAAGCTAAAGTGACAAAACAAAATGAGGACTGAAGAGGGTAACATTTGCAGAAATGCAGTATATCCACACCCCTCATACCAGAACTGGACATAGTACCCCACATGTGGCCTGCCCAGTGTTGAGTAGAGTGGAAGAAACACCTTGTACTGGGTCTGGCCAGGATAGAGTTAACTTTCCCCACAGCAGCCTGCACAGCGCTGTGCTCTGCACTTGTAGCTAGAACAGCACTGATACCACACCAGTGTTGTGTCTATCGCTGAGCAGCGCTGGCACAGCACCCAGACCCTCCAAACCCCCCAAACCCAGTGGGCTGGGATGGGCAGCAGCTGGGAGGGGACATCACCAGGGCAGCTGACCTGAACCGACCAAAGGGATATTCCATGCCATATGATGTCACACTCAGCAATAAAAGCTGGGAAAGGGGAAGGAGAAAGGGGGGGCTCTCGTTATGAAGACGTCTGTCCTCCCAAACAACCGCTACGCGTATTGAGGCCCTGCTTCCCAGGACATGGCCGAACACCGCTCGTTGACGGGAAGTAGAGAATTTTTCCTCTCTTTGCTTCCGCGCGGCCTTTGCTTGTATTATTTCTTTTCCCTTTAATTAAATTATCCTTATCTCAACCCTTGAGCCCTTGTCCATCGTATTTTCTCCCCCTGTTCCTTTGAGGAGGGGGAGTGAGCGAGCGGTAGAGGGCTAAACAGCTAAACAGCAGAACTCCACCACACACCTCCCTCAACCTACTGACAATACTTCACCTAATGCAGCTCTGGAAACTCTTGGCCTTCTTTGTGGCAAGGGCATATTGCTGACTCATGTTCAACTTGGCATCCACCAAGACTCTTAGGTCCTTTTCTGCCAAGCTGCTTTCCAGCTGGGTGGCTCCCAGAATGTATTACTGAAAAGTTTGTTCCTTCCCTGGTGCAGGACTTTACACTTTTCCTTACTGGACTTCATGAGGTTCCTGTTACCAGTCTTTGACATCCCTGGCCAGATTCAATTCCTTTTGCACTTTACCTTTCCCAACTTCATCCCTGGATGCTCAGACAATGTCTCTGTATTCCTCTCAGGTTACCCATCCTTGCTTCCACCCTCTGTAAACCTCCTTTTTGTGTTTCAGTTTGGCCAGGAACTCTTTGTTAATCCATGCAGGCATCCTGGCATTTTTGCCTGCCTTTCTCTTTGCTGGGTGCACCATTCTTGAGCTTGGAGGAGGTGACCCTTGAATATTAGCCAAGGCTGCCTTTGACCTTCAGATTCCTGAACAATCCCTTTGTTGTCGATGAGCATGAGTCCAGCAGAGCACCTCTCCTTGTTGGCTCCTCTATCACTTGGAGAAGGAAGCTGTCAACAGTGTACTCCAGGAACTTCATAGATTGCTTATGTCTTGCCATGTTGTCTTTCCAACAGATACTGAGGTGGCTGAAGNCCTTTCTCTTTGCTGGGTGCACCATTCTTGAGCTTGGAGGAGGTGACCCTTGAATATTAGCCAAGGCTGCCGTTGACCTTCAGATTCCTGAACAATCCCTTTGTTGTCGATGAGCATGAGTCCAGCAGAGCACCTCTCCTTGTTGGCTCCTCTATCACTTGGAGAAGGAAGCTGTCAACAGTGTACTCCAGGAACTTCATAGATTGCTTATGTCTTGCCATGTTGTCTTTCCAACAGATACTGAGGTGGCTGAAGTCCCCCATGAAGACCGGGGCCTGAGAATGTTGAGAAGGCCATGGACTGCTCCTATCCGTCCATGAAGGGCCTCATCTACATGTTCTTACTGGTCAGGTGACCTGTAGCAGGCACCCATTATAACATCACCTTCACCTTCCCTCTCTCTAATCAGAGATCTGTGGTCTTAGAACCCAAAACCCTGTCACCAGAACCAGTTCTCAACAAATTATTGACCTGTCATATCAATGCTCTTCTCACACGTTCCTCTCATCAGCAGGATTGAGGAGAACACAACCTTGGCCTCCTGGACTTCAACTACTGCCCCCCGAGCTCTATAATCACTTTTGATACTGCTCAGGTTTCCCTTGGCAGTATCATTTCTGCCCTCACAGAAGAATAGCAGGGGGTAGTACTCAGTCATGCTTTGACAAGTCCCTCCACAATATCCCAGATCAGGCCCCCAGCAGACAGAAAGCCTCTCTAGTTGATAGGTCAGTTTGACAGATGGGTGCCCCTGTCCCCTGCAGCAGGGAGTCACTCATTATGATGGCTCACCTTTACTTCCTGGTGGTCTTGCATAGTTTAAGGTTAGGTGGACCAGATTCTTTGCTTGTAGGCACACTTGGCTCCTCTTCAACTTTGGGGGCAGGAAATCTGTTTTGTACATGTAAGCCTTAAGGTAGGGCAGGAGGCTTCCTCCTGCTGCCAAAAGTCACCAGCTTCCATCCTTACACTTCTCCAGAGGTTACATTTATTTTAGTGTCATGGTGGACACTGACTGTGTCTCTGCTGCAGTTGGGGCCTGAGGCTCTTCAAGCTGTTGTATCTCAGAAAAGATCCTATCTCCCTTTCATGTTCTCTGATGCTACACAGCCTGTTCACTTCCTATTGTAAGTCCTCCACTAGATGGCACAGCTCCTCCAAAATGGCACACGTCCTTCAGGACAGAGGACCATCTCTCCTGGCATCAGAGAGAGGCCCCAGGCAATCCCTGCAGCCTGGGCCTTGGAGGTCTGCACCTACCATCCGAAGCTCAGACTGCATCAAAGCCTCCAGCCTAGTAGGGGATAGCTGCCCCAACACCTGCTGGGGAAACGTCTCTGTGATGTGTCAGTATCATATCCAAGACTGTTACAGTGATTCTAATTCAGCTGAGGTGCCCTCTTCTTGCCCGTCTACATAAACTGCTGCATCTGCTGACTGCTTCAAGGAGCTATACTCTAGGCTAGGCTCTTACATAGGCCTCTCCCGAGCACCAGCTAAAAGGACCAGCTGCAACAAAGGTTCCAGGCACCCTGGGTCAAGGGCAGCTCATCACAATTACTACAAGCTGCTAGAGCTTCCTGTGGCCCACACCCTTGTATCTCCCCTTACCTTGTCACTACCTGACAGCAGCAGGCACCCTCAAGTTTCTCAGAGGGTTCCTAGGCATTCCCCAGTGATCTTGGACCTTGTACCCAGAAGTTCCAGAAGCTCCCAAATCAGTACTCAAACTCAAACTGTGTTTGTTCAAGCCTACAATACCCCATACTACCATTGAAGAACTAACTGGACCCAGCTTCTGCTTAGTTTCCAAAATCAGACAAGATCAGGTGCTTTCAGGATGGTTTGGCTGTAGTCTGGCTACTGAAGGCTCAGCAGGCCTACTTCTTGGGCTAAAATCAAAGCTGCGTACACAACTCCTTCATTAACTTCATCTTAACAGGCTGAGATGATTACAAATTGCCTATCTCTGAAGTTAGTGGCTCAAAACCTGTAGCTTACTAAAGTGATGCCAGAACATAAGTCTTTGAGAAGATATAATTTTCTACGGGGACGCACATCAAGGAAACTTGAATGACTTGGCCTGAAGCAAGAGTGAATGAAGCAAGAAGATGATTTTGTGTTTAATTAACATCCAGCACATCAAATACCGCATAAAGGCAAACTACATGAGAGAAATGGATTGCTTTGGTCTTATATGCCTGACACCCTATTTGCAAGGATGTGAAGGAAACAGAAGAGTACTTCAGCACACATCCCATTGAGACATATATTTCAGCATCTCCAGGCCATTGCAAAAATGTGAAATTGTTGACTTCTGGTGTTTATTCCCTCATCAGTTCTATTAATGGACTTTTATTTCTAGTCCTTCGCGTCTTGAAGATGGAAATTAAATAAAATCACTTTTAAACAGCAAGAAGGTTAACATTTCTTCTGGAAAAATAACTATGAATCTTTCAGTCAGAAAAGAAGCAAATTAAGCTGCTACTAGATGAATAAAGCATATTTTTGAACATCTAAAATGTTCTTTTTTAACATTGTTGATCTTGGAGCACAGAGAGGAGTTAGTGCTGGTCAAAAAAATAAATAGAGACAATACACCTTCTTATGCATAGAGAGAATATGCGGTAGCTACCTAAAATGCCATTTCTGATGAGTCCTGAAGGAAAAAAGAAGCAACTGCATTTCTGCCATGTTTCAAACCTAAATTATTTACATATAAAAGGAATTAAATTTCTACTCACTGATTTTACGATTGCAGTAAAATCTTTTTTATAAGAAGTAGAATGTAAAACAACAATAAATATAAATATTTTGAAATAAAGCATGTTTGAATTTTTTATGAAGTGAAACAGAAAACAAAAGCTGCCTGATTTAAATCTTAATCACAGTTACTTCCCAAACATAAAAGTCATTACTATCAAAAAGCAACATGTAAAACTCCAGAAATAAACCCTCAAAATGTAACAGCCAAGTTTTTATACTATTAATTAAGAAGATTTTCCATGCTTCATACGTAGCATTACAAGATGATATACTCACACAAATGTGTTACTTTATAAGCACCTAGCCTAATACCAGATTTTGACCAACTCCATTCAGCTTCCTAAAAAGAAAGAGAGGAGAGAAAGAAAAATGTGGTTTTGACTAGGGTATATAGTCCTGGATTTTTAATTTAACTACCCTGTTTTAAAGTGATTTGCTTTCATGATATCCCATCCTTCCATTTTAATACTGTTACTCTTGCACAATTTTTTATTTCTTTTCATAGATGTGCATTTCACCTTGACATATTTTTTAACTTCAGTTGTAAATCCTACAATGGAAGTTAGTAATGTGTATTTTACTGTTTTTTAATCTGCTGTGCTTTCACCTGGCCTGATGTTGCAATTATGGTCTGTGTATATTAACTAAGTAAATAAAATTTCCTTATTTATTCACTCACTAATTTTCTGAATTCCAAACCCCATTTGAAACAGATTTTCACATTGTTATAAAAAGCTTTTCAATTGTCAAAGCACATTGAAAACTGTTACTGAAAATTATTTTTGTGCACACGTGAGTAAGATAGAACCTTGCAATTCAGTAAATGAAGTTGTGAACACCTTACCTACCTTAATTTCTCTACTGAATCCCTGGGTACTCAGGGGCATAGCTTGGAGTCTATTCTATAATTAATAGAATAGGGTAAATTATACCCTAAAATCCAAGTTGCTCAGTGCTTTGAGATATACTAGTAGAATTTGTACATGGACCAAACTCCTCCAGAATGACTAAAGTCTTTTTCCTCCCCTCTTCAAATAAACAGATTTTAATAGACGATGAACTGGAGTAGATATATATATATTTTTTTTTAATAGAGACCCTCAAACTGATTAGATCAGTTCAGAAATAAAGAAAGGATTTATGACAGCTCTCCCCCTGCTCAGTGTCTTTGAGAACAAAATGATCCTTCCAGGATCCATTTTATTCAACTCTGTGGTATTCTGAATTACAACAAACCCGTCAGACTCCCCTCCAGTTCCTACGAAGGGTCTTCCTTCCATAACATCAAAGGCACACGTTTGTTTTTTCACAGCTTTCAGCAATCTCTTTATCTCTCAGCAAGAATTTCCAACTCCTTACTGTGATTTTCCCTCTTCTCTTCTACCTGAAGCCCTTCAAATCTTCTTTTTCTGAGCATGCTACTTTGCTATTCAAGGAATGACAGTTTCCCTACCCTTCTTTCAAAGGGAATCCAAGTTACTACATCACTATTTTTCAAGAAGCACTTCTCAAAAACAAAGAATTACTAAGCATCCAGGTTGCATTTTGAACAGGAATTCACGTGCTAGCTGAAACAGGTATTAGTCTATGTCATGGTTTTGGCTGGGATAGAGGTAATTTTCTTCTTAGAGGCTCACACAATGCTGTGTTTTGGATTTGTGATGAAAATAGTGGTGATGTTTTTGGTTGTTGCAGAGCAGTATTTACATAGAGCCAAGGACTTTTTTGCTTCTTGTGCTGCCCTGTCAGCGAGGAGGCTGGGGGTGCACAAGGAGCTGGGAGGAGACATAGCCAGGGCAGGTGACCCAGACTGACCAAAGAGATATTCCACACCATATGACGTCATGCTCAGCCATAAAAGCTGGGGTAAAGAAGGAGGAAGGGGGGGCGTGGAGAGTGATGGCGTTTGTCTTCCCAAGAAACCATTACGCGTGATGAGCCCTGCTTCCTGGCAGTGGCTGCACACCTGCCTGCCCATGGGAAGTAGCGAAAGAATTCCTTGTTTTGCTTTGCTTGCGCGCGCTGCTTTTGCTTTACCTAGTAAACTGTCTTTATCTCAACCCATGGGTTCTCGCACTTTTACCTTTCTGATTCTCTCCCCATCCCACCTGGGGAGGGGGAGCGAGCGGCTGTGTGGCACTTAGCTGCCTACCGGGGCTAAACCACAACAGTCTAACAAAGCAAACAAACAAACAAAAACAAAAACAAAACAAAAAACAGAATTTTTATTTCTCAGGAATTTTCTTTTCTAGTGTTCTTTTTGCAATTAATAAAACAAATCTTGCTTTACTTAAACATTATGCAGACTCATGATAACATATTTACTGTCCATCAATTGATACAAGCCTGTAATGAGCTATAATAGATAGCTTAATCTCCTGTTTTATGTTTCTATAGTAAGGGAGGAATTTGACACCATGGTCTTGATACTACATACCCTAAATGAAATTCATATAAAGTAAAACATATTATTTTGTCAAGGATGAAGGACTTAGAACTGCTGTGGTGTAAGAGAAGAAACTGAGAAAGTCTTACTTATATCCTAGTATTTTGTTGTTGTTGTTGTTGTTGAAATGTTTACACAATATGCAAACCACGAGACTAAACAGCACAATGTTTGAGTCTCTCCAAGTCAAAGAAAAACTATTACTTGTGACAAATGTTCCATCATTAGTGTAACTGTCACTGAAAGGATCTTAATCTCCACTGAATTTATAACAACTGATTAATAGAGTCTGGTTTTTAACCCAAACTTAATTAAAATCTGAAAAACACATTATAGAGAATAATAAGGACAAATTTGATATTTGAGAAGTCTACCTGCAGCTAGACAATGCATCTTGTAAGACACACAAAAATATCCTTATTTTCCTGAAGTAATTCCCCATAAATATAAAAACGTCATATTCAGATAGCATTATTCATTAATGGGTAAAGAATACAATTCATTTTCATATTTTCATCTCTTACTGTAAACCATGAGAACAATCTGATGTGAAACCATCATTATCACAGTTTCATTTAATAGATGATCATAAAAACATGATTTCCTCATGATGTCTTTTTCCCATTACATTCTAAGATGTTCAAAGAGGATGAAAAGTCCATTTTCATGCATCAGATAAGGAAAATACATTTTCTTTTTTGGTTCCTATTCTCAGTGAGAGTTAATGATGCATATTCCACTTCCCATTGTTCGTCACATACACACTTTTATACTAATTTAGTGCAAATCTTCAAGCCTGGTCTCAACCTTACACTGAATCTCGCAGTACAGAATAAAATAAATAAATAAATAAATAAATAAATAAATGAAAAAAAAAACCATAAATTACTTTTTCTTAATGGGAAAGCCAATTTCCCATTTAATGTAAAGAAATTTGTTGGTATGTATCTTAATATATTAATGAAAATACATTAAAGAAAATAGACATAAATTATTAATATTCTTGTCTTCCAAATGAATGCCCACGCAAGTGTTTGTCCAGACAGTAAAAGCATCCACAGTGCTAAAACTAGTTTTCAAACAAAAATGAAAAGAGGCAAAGTGTCTGATGTTTATGAGTTGTATCATGAACAAATGAACTTCTTAAGGTTAGATTATTTTCCCATTATCTTTAGCTTCTTGAAGAAGCTCAGACTTAATTCTCTTGTCAAGAGACAGCTCTTTTTATGCTTGCAACTTGTGACAATGCTTAGGTAGCTTCACAGTGATTTGCTAATCCTTTGGGTAGTAGACATACTAAAAATAGGTCAGTACTTTATGAAGGAAAAGGAAAACAATAAAAATGAAAATGTCTGCAGGAACAGTGTCCAAGGTGTGTTAAATAAATCAGAGTCAATGTTATCTGTAAAAAAAGTTTTATCTGGGAAAACACTGAATTTTAATGAGGAAATGGACCAAATTCTAAAACAATAAAACAAAACAACACTTCATTAAGGTTCTGCAGA
>VXAL01004939.1:141173-151973 GCA_013399475.1 Chauna torquata
CCACCAATCCAGAAACAATATTGGACAGTAGTACTATGTATTATATACTTTTAAAAGCTCTGTTGGAAGATAGGCAATTTCCACACATCTATAATTTGAGAACTAATTGAGTTTGGGCAGGACTGGACAAAGATGATATACGGAAAAAGAGACAATTCTGAAGTCTTTTCTCCCTAAGCAACATTAGATTGTGTACTTTAAGGTACATGCTTTTCAGTTTTGCCAGTTTGGGCTGCATTTCATATTAGCTAGAAACTGAAGAGGTGATTAGTTTACCTCATCTCTAGAGCTGTTGATGATCATTTGTATTTTCAGCAGGTATTCTCTGCTTGATCTGTAGAGTATATATGAGACACATGCAGTCCCAATGTCACTCTTCAGAGTCCTGTAGTTGGTTGACCGTGAAAGGGGAATGTATTCACATGCATTCATGACATCCCTCATAATGGGAAAGTTTTTTAACGGGAATAAGAAACTTCTGGAACAGTTGTATAATAAACAGTTAAAAATCCATCTCGATATTCTACTAAATCTCGTTTATATGCATAACCCCATCCCTGGAGGTGTTCAACGCCAGGTTGGATGGGGCCCTGAGCAACCTGGTCTAGTGGGTGGCATCCCTGTCTAAGGCAGGGGGTTTGGAACTAGGTGATCTTTAAGGTCCCTTCCAAACCAACCCATTCTGTGATTCTATGATAACAAAACGTAAAAATAAATAAGTTAAATTGTCCCACAGAATTTTAATAAAAAGGATGGGTTCTTGGCTGTGCTTTACAGAAACATAGAAAAACAGTGCATAATGAAGGAAAGTATTTTAATTGCACATAAAATACTTCACTCCAACAAATTATATATGTACTCACTATCTCTATGCTAGTATTAAAACTAAGCCCTTTGAATAAATGTCTTGGAAGTCAGAGTCAATGAGTGTTTGAAGTTAATGAGTAAAACTAGCTGATTATTCACAGTTTAGGGGGTAGGAGAGACAAATTCCTTATTCTAAAAGGGTACATATCCACGGATGACTAGTAAAATGCCTGTATTTGAACTAACAGGTGTCAGAGGCAGAGTAAGGAAGGAGGAATCACTCTGAAATGAGAGCAGAGGAATGTAGACTGTTCAGTAGTTTGCAGACTAAAGTAAAGCAAATATCTCAGATAAATAAAAAGTGAACAATGATTGAAACAGTAGAAAACCTTTCTAATAATGAACTAAAGTTGAAATAAAAAAGAAATCATTCATTTATAAAAAGGATATCAAATCACTTTCACTTTGGTCAGTGTTTGTGAAACAAGAAACAAAGAATCCTGAGGGCTACATCCACAGAGCACCTGAAGTCTGAAGCCACTAAATGCATTGCAAAAGAATGTGTTAGCTGTGTATTGGTCATTGCTTGAGGGAACCTGTTCAATGAAAGGAACTACAGAAATGCTATAGAGAAATCTGTGCTTCTATCACTGGAAATGAGCTTTAATATATGTTTTCCCTCTAGGAGAAATGCTCGGCTTAGTAGAGGGACATAGTAGTAACAAGAAGTCTTATCGTTATAAATAGATGTGTTTCGGTTGTATTTGGGTATAACAACTGTGATTTGCTTGTTGAAAGCAAATCCTGCACTCAGAAACTCTAATGAGAACACCAGTCTTTTGGTTTAGGTACTGCAAAAGCACGTACCAAGTCATCCAACAAGAGAACAGATATTAAATAAATCTGATTTTTTTGTTTTTTTTTTTCTCGATGAAGATTTCTCCGATGTATAGAATCGGTTCAGTTTCAAAGCTGTAATTCCACATCCAGCAAAAAAAGCAAAAACAAACAAACAAAAAAAGCAAGAACTACAAAGGTAGTCATGGTATAGCGTTAATTCTTCGTAAACAAGCTTGGTCAATGGAGTTACAAAAACAATTTTATTGGATCTAAGTCTATATAATTGCAAAATTCGTGCTCAATATTAGAGATTATTGTTGTCCTTCATGTATTAAAAAAAAATCTATACTATTCATATGCTCTATATGCTTCATCTCAATTAATGATTTCCATGTCACTTCTCATTCAATATTTGCTGCATACTAATTTTCATAATACTCTGGAGACTCAGACTTCACAGTTTTATATTCAAAACATTGTTATGGACAAAAAGAAATCATCCTTTATAAACAAACCCAAACATTTATTATCAATGATAATAACAGTTAGAATCATTATGCACACAGCTTTATGTTTATGCTTTTTCTGATATTATTCCCACCTTTCCCTTGCCTCTCTGGGTCCTAAGGGTCTGTACCTTCTGTTGGTGAATGAGTACTCAGCATCCTGAATCCCTTCTCTGGGGGAAGTATGATGATGATGATTTCTTCCTCCTGACATGATCCACGTGGTGTTATCTCTATATCTTTGCTAACATGCTCTACATTTTGCAGAGTGGCCTACAAGGCCATGCTACATCTAAATTTACTGTGTTGTTTTCACACACATCAGCACACACATCAGAAACTTGTTCTTTGCTCTTTTTTCTTTTGTTATGTTTTTGTTTTTGTTTTGCTTTTTTGGCTTTTTTTTGTTTCTTTTGTTTTGGTTTTGTTTTTTTTAATTGCTGCATTGTTGTGGACAGAGTTATTCAAGCAACCNACATTTAACTGACCTCTTGTGAGCTATTTATAGCCCCAAGGTCTTCAGTGCCAGCCCATACCTATTATTATTATTATTATTATTATCTCATGCTATAGTTCTCTGCAATAGGCATAGAAACATATCTGAATGGATGTGTAATGAAGGCTGAGGTGCTTTCTCTACAATCAGGTCACTTGAAAGAGCAATTAGTAGACAAAAAGATGACAATATATTTTACAGTCTCTCAGGACATCATGGAAAGTTTCACCACAGCTGAAATAGTCATAGCATATCTAGTATAACCTTTAAAGTGACCTTTCTCTGTTGTTTAATAAAAAGCTACAATGACTTGATAGAAAACAACATTAGCATGCACATAATAATAAGCAGTATAATGACTCTTTAGCTACATAAGCTACATTAATATCTAGCAGGAAGATACAATTTATATTAAAATTTCATATGACTACTCCAAAAAACAATGTCATTACCAGAAAAGCAAGACAAAAGGAAAGAGAAATATACTGTTTTATCATTGTAGTATTGCATACTGACATACATGAAAAGTTTTTTTCACAGAATCTGTTGAAGGGTGATAGAAGAATATGTATGCAAATCCTACCCATTTTCACTTGTATTTCAGATATTTGTTATTATACACAACATATTTTGCACTTTGATTTATAACTTTATCTTCAAAGAATACAGTGTCTTCTCACCAAATGAAAAAATAAGCCTGACTGATATGGGTGAGATCAGTACTAATGTATTTATGTGACTGGTGCAAGTAAGACTTAAATACCTAGCTTACTCACGGGAGTCAATGTATCTGAAACTAAACTAGGTCTTTGTTAAGGGAAGATTTAACTGTGATGCCACAATTTTAACTAATATTTTAGCCTATTTATACTGACTTACTTTCCGTTTACTTCGTTTCTGTTCTTCATCCCAGTCTCTTCTATTCAAATCCCATGCTACGGAACTGCGAGAAACAAAAATAAAATAAGCAAAAATGAAATGAAATGAAATAAAATAAAATAAAATAAAGTAAAGTAAAGTAAAATAAAATTAAGTTAAAAAAACCTACATATTTTTTCCACTGACTACTGGAACAGTAACTCCTGTGACTTCAATTCTCCTCATTCTTGCCCATTGTGTTATAAAACTCAGAAACAAATACTTACAAGTTCTATGGGCTTGTATTGGTCTTCAAGTGTCAAGTGGCCAGTAACAGTACAGTAGAGTACAATGTAGCCAGTAGCTATCTAGACAGACTGGACAGACTGTCCTGCATTTGAGAATTATCAGGAAAAAAAAGAAGAGGAAAAAAAAATCTGGATAATGCTTCAGGATAACAGAAGTGCCTTTTTTCACTGGTACATGACTCCCACTTTCAGAGCTGATTAAGGCTGACCAGCAGAGCAACCTTTTATCTTCAAGTAAAAAATTACAACAGACTCACAGCTGCTATGACATTCATTTTCTAATGTTCTGGGCAAAAGAACATCTGTTGAGACTAGCATTTGCTATAATAAGCTTTAATAATACTTACTATAATTGTGTTAATAAAGGAAAAGATTTTCTGCTTGTTCTCAATTTCTGAACCTAAGTCACTATGACAAAACTCAGATGGCCTCAAAACATGGGAAGTCAATTTCTCTTAACAGTTCTAGCAGTTGCTGATCAGCTTACTGATTTAGATAATCAGGATTATCTAAATTCAAGCAGGATAGTCAGTAGCAAGATAGAAACTGGACATTTTAAAGTTTTGTTAGAGAGAACCTGAACCTTCCATGCTTCTTGGGCTTACTCCCTCCTGTCTTTTTGTGCCACTTACCCCTGTAGCACTGTTAGGAAAAGAAGCCATCTTGCCATGAAGACAACAGTTCTTCACAATGAAGTATCGCTGAGCAGATTGAAATTCAACCCTTCTGACAGGGGGCACAGGGCTTGATTATTCAAGATAATTTACTTGAAATACCTGTCATAAATGAGCCAGAAGACAAAAAATGAAAATATAGAGGAAATTGCCTTTGATTCCATGCTGCTGTAGATCAGGAGAAAGTTATGATCTTTTGGAGTAGAAGTGGTGATCAATAAAAGGAAGGGAACAAGAGAAGAGGCAGGAAAAATAATTTAGAAGGAGTATGCAATCTTGTATCTACACGTATGAGGCAAATTATGATAAACACAATGACATCAGTTGTTTTGAGACTGCAAATGGAACCATCTTTCATCAGAAAAAAAGCAGGTTTAATAGCAATAATTATAATTTATTCTTTTCCCACAGATGGCCTTTGTTCATTCCATATTCATATCTCATCTTATTTGGTAAAGGGACAAAATCTACTCCTACATGTCAACTATTACCTGCAATAAGGTGGTATAGTTGTATTTTAATGCATCTTTTCTGGACTAATGTATGCAGGTCGTACTTCTAAAAGCTTACTCTTCATCACTTACCTCATAAAAACTCAGGCAAAATTTAGCAGTAAAAAAGCTCCCCTCCCATTAAATATATATCTCCTTTTATTATATATGGCAGTGATTGACTGATATCAAATTGATTTGACTAATAAAACAGAATTTAGTAAGAGAACACAAAGCATTGGGGTTTGTCCTCCCTGTCTACTGATCTAGATAACCAAATATTAATATACAACATCTGTACCAAACCTGGCTGTGGATACTAAACAGCGATGATACTTTTCACTTTAGATTTGGAACACCTTTATTGTACAGCCTTGTCATTCCATTTTCTATTATATATAGTCCTTCCCAGTCACAGGCGTTACGGGATATATGCCAGAGAATAATGAATATACAACATATTTTTAAGTCCACTTAATTTTCTTAGTTGCCTTCAGTCACAGGTGATCAAAATAGTGATATAACTGTACTGAAGGAAAAACACCAATTTATTGAATGTTGCAGACTTTTCTGGATACCTGAAATTCAAGTGTGATCTTTACTGCTTTACTTCCTTCCAAAGAGTTTCTTAGCTCTCTGACAACCAGAAGCGACTTCATCCTTACGTGTTTTCTCTGATAACATCCAAAGCTGAACATCTTGCTTTGCACTGAGTACTGTGGAGTGCTGCACATGACAGCTGGACACTTCTTGGAGATTCACTACCCTGAGGTCCAAATTCACAACTTCGTGAAAGCACACTGACTCAAACCAGGTTAAAGGAAAAGGAAAATATCTGAACAAAGAAAGGTGATCACAAATATTTGCAGATGAAGACATGAAAGAAAACCTGTCTTAATCTATTCACATATGGATAAATATGAAAATTCCCTGTCCCTTTATTTAGCTGAATAATTAGAGATGCTTGACCCCTCCATTTAAGTCTAGCGTATTTCCTTCAAAATCAATTGTCTTTTAAATTAATCTCTTAGTTAACCTCTAGCTTAGCTTGCACCTACAAATATTGTTCAACACTCCACCTATCATCTCTGTACACTACTACCTTATTAGCTATTCCTGGTTTTGGGGATCCCTACTTATTACTGGATGATTCTACAAATTCATTTTCTTCTGAAGTGGCCCAATAGCTGGAAACTTGCATTTTATGCCAACCTGCACAATGACAACTGTTTCTGAGTCACTATGAGACTGATGCACACAGTTCTCTAGGATCCTGAGTTATGACTAGATGTAGAGGCGATCACTACTTTGAATGATAATGGGTCCAGAGACTGAGATGAGAGAAGCTTGTTTTCCAGTGCTGTCACTGTTCTTTTTGCAATCTGAATATGATTTCATCATAGAGTGGCTAACAGAAGATTGCTGCAGAGAATCATTACAATCTCAGCTGCGTGGCAGAACAGCATGCCATGTCAGCCTGACACCAGCTTATGTGAGAATCTCATTTCTACCCAAAAAGTGGTCTCATTGCCTGTCACAGCTTGCACAAGCTTTCATAAACCAATACTTACATAACTTGAAACGGAAAATGGATTTCCCCCATACATAACTGCAGAAGGATATGAGGAATTCCAACATTGATCAAAATCTCATATAATATCCAGTGCCTTTGTAGTGGTAATAGGTGGGCTAGAAACAGTTGCTTTCCTTATGAGTGTTTTTAGCAACAGGTATCATTAACCTCCCCATCCTCCACCTTCCTGAAAAAAATTGCTTAAGTAAATGGTGTTAGTGACAAGTCTACAGTGGACACTGAAGTCTCATTCAGCTAGTTCTCTGATGGATACTTTTTACACTGTCTAGAGAGAAGTCACAGGTGTACTCATGTAATTGCTGCTCAGTCATTTTCAATTGATTCAGTCAGCTACAGCATTGTCCTCTTCAGGAACTATTTCATGTTGATCCTAAAGACATTCAGCTTTCCAGACATCAGAGCCTCCCAGATTCAGGGTGCCAAGAATCAAGTTCAAGATGAAGAAAGTAGCAACTTGCATAGAGAAGAAACATGCGTGACAGAAATTGATGATTTTTAGTTCTTTGGTGAAAAGTTGAGGGTGGTAGGGAATAGTGAACAAGCAAATAGACTTAAAGTAAATGTAGGTTATCTCAGCTTAAATAGAATTCTTATCATTATATTTAAAAATAATTTTCTGTTTTCTGTTTGAAAAAGTTACTTAATGAAAATTATGAATGAATGTTGCCTCAAACCTGAAACACCCTCAATGTCATACTGTGAAAGCCAATAGTCTCGTTGACTGCAACACAACATGATGTTATTTCAGATAATTCTTCAGTACCAACCCTCCACACACACACTTCTAAGAGAGACCAGGAATTTTAGGGGCACAGTTCTACATGGTGCCCTGAGGAAGTGTAAAAAAAGGTTCTAGATGGTGTGAAAATGACCAGTTCTTGCTAGATAGAGCTAATGATTAATTTTCCAGGTTGTCTTTTTTACAGTCTCAGTGCCAGCTAGCACTGAGTGCATCAAGCTCTGTTTCTCTTTTATTTAAGAACATCAGTGTATCTTAGGAGTTAATGTCATTAAGCTCATTCTGCAAACACAGGCGTCTGCTCTTCCCTCCCTGAGACTATAGAATCTAAAAAGTTTTACCTCCCTTATGTTAAGTCCTGATTTTACACCTGCTGCATCCTATCCTGTTAGGGTTTGTTGAAATTACTGAATATGTGAAATTCTTGTAAATGCTGCAAGAAGATAGCAAATAATAGTCCTTAAATATCACTAAATTCTGACTTTGGGTCATAGTATGACCCTGGTAAAGTATTCAAAGAAAATAAGCTTACTACTATATGTATGAGATGAGAAAGCTGCTGAACTTTTTTGTTACTGTGTTGTTGAAGACTCTAATTTATTCTGGATGTGGGAACTGAAGAAGATTAACCACCACACAAGACTGAAATTTCAGGAGGTAGTCATAATTGGCATTAGAAGTTGTGATGCAGACATGAACAGTAGTTTGATTCTTGAAATAAAATGTGTTTGATGGAATTGTGGTGTTTTACATATGCTGCATGGGTGAAAAGTATGTTGGAGTTGTTATGGAAATGAGAAATGTGAATAAAATGTGTATGAGTATATGAATAATTACATGACAGGTTTTTTTGTTTTGTTTTTTTTTGTTTGTTTTTGTTTTTGTTTTTGTTTTTGTTTTAAGCTTTGGGCCTTTTTAAACTCAAAACCAATGAGCAAATGAAAAGCCTTGTTATGACCTTGTGTAGATTTCAGAAATCATTTTGGGAAATGCTTTACATAAGTACATAATTAACTTAATGAATCAAATTTACTGTTCCTTCTCAGAGGGATGCTGAAAATTTACCTCAGAGTAAATGAAGTGTTTTAAATGCTGTTCTGTTTATAGTTTCTTTATGGACTTAAGGCCAATGAATGAGACACCATGACCAAAAACAGTTATTTGACTAACTGTAATATCTGAGGCTGAAAATGTACAATTTTTTTAGAAAGGAAAATACGCTTAAAAATGAGAAGCAGCCTTAAAATCAACTATATTTCAAGATGGATTTTTTTTTTTTTTCTTTAACCTAATGTAAGCCAGTACTTCCAAGTCTTGAAACTGTAATATGCTTATTTCTGGTAGGCTTATGTCTTAATGATAGCTGTTAGCTGTAACCTGGAAACTGTCCTGAAGAATTCAGATTGTCTATTGATAAATTGACCTATGACAGTCTGAAGGCAAGATGCAGCTCTGGGGATATTGCACATAAAGGTAACCTGCTTTGGGGTCCAAAATGTCTGTGGTGGGTTAACCTTGGCTTGTCTCCAGGTCATGAAGTCACTTTCTCACTCCCCCTCCTCAGAAAAATGGGGGAGAAAATATAATGAAAAAACTCATAGGTCAAAATGAGGACAAGGATATTGCTCACCAATACCGTCATGGGCAAAACAGACTCAACATAAGGGAGATTAATGTAATTTATTGCCTACTAATAACAGACTAGAGTAGTGAAAACTAAAAGCAAACCAAAAACACCTTCCCCCCCACCGCATCCACCCTCTTCTGCCTCCTCCCCTCAGAGGCACAGGGGAACAGGGAATGGGAGCTGTGGTCAGTCCATAACATTTCGTCTCCACCTTCATGACCACTCTCTTCACCTGCTCCAGCATGGGGTCCCTCGCACGGGATGCCCAATCTGATCCTACGTGGGCTTCCCACAGGCTGCAGCTTTCCAAGAACTGCTCCAATATGGGTCTGTAGCACGGGGTCCATCCTTCAGGAGCAAACTGCTCCAGCACGGGTCCCCCACGAGTGGCAGCTCCCACCAGATCACCTGCTCCTCTGTGGGCTCCTCCACAGGCTGCAGCGTGGAGATCTGCTCCATGTGGTACCCCATGGGCTGCAGGTGGACAGCATGCTCCGCCATGGTCCTCACCACAGGCTGCGGTGGAACTTCTGCTTCTGTGCCTGGAACACCTCCTGCCCTCCTTCTTCACTGACCTTGGTGTCTGCAGGGCTGTTACTCTCACATTTTCTCTTTTTTTTTTTTTTTTTTCATTTCTTAAGTATGTTATTACAGAGGCATTATCAGCATTGCTGTTGGGCTGGGATTTAGCCAATGGTGGGTCCCTTTTGGACCAGGCTGGAACCAGCTGTGTCTGACACAAAGGTAGTCCCTGGATTCTTCTCACAAAAGAAGGCCAGTCCTGCAGTCCCCCAGTACCAAAAGCTTGCCACTTAAATGCAACAAAATGTCCTTTCACAAAGTGTTATGTACAGTAAATTCTGACATTTAGCTAGGCAGAAATTGGAACAAAAGAAATATGCAACTTAAAAGGAAATGTTTGCTGGTTTCAAATATGTATAGTTTATGAAAATAGATTTTACTTTAAAAGCTTTACGTAAAACAGAAGTTCTGCATTCAGTAAAAGCAGCTTTTGTCCAGAATATCACAAAATTTTTGTTAAGTATAGATAGTCATAATCCAAACAAATATTAATAATAAAAATTGGAACTTTTGTGCTTAAAGGCTGAGTTGAGTGAATTTAGCAGTTTAAAAAATAGGAAAAGTTCTAGAATTGTTAATTTTTTAAAAATATTTTAAACTCTCTAACAATAGTGTAATAATAATACAATAAAACCTTGTTTTACCTTTATCAATTTTTTTTTGTCATTGAAAATTAATGTCAAATCTTAACTAGCTACATGATGTATAAGACAAGCAATCTAATGGTGACAGTGATTTCACCATCTTATCCTTTAAATCAGGTGCAGCCGATTTTGTTTGTTTGTTTGTTTTTCTCAAGTTTTAGGCGTATTTTTATTGCATTTCAGATATATTTTTTCCCAGATTTGCTCTTAATTCTAATTCCTGGATTTCTGCCAGACGTCTGCCACATCTACTTAGCAGCAAGATTACTGCTAGAAGATACTTTCACATGTTTTTAATTAATGTTTTATGTGAGAATATGTATGTACTGGAATGTATATGTACTGAATAGACACGTATTGCAGCATGATTCAACAGCTCTATGCTCCCTGTAGTCATCAGCTCAGATCTCTAGCACAGAGCTCAAATTAATAAAGATGTCTGAGGCTAGGATTAATGCAAGTACGGTCAGGTTTTGTATGATTTCATGGACTAAGTCATGTTTTTCCAGGGCTATTAGGTATTATTTTTGAAAGATAAAGGAGGCTTATAGGCAAAAATGTGTAAGTAGTTTACAGCCAAATCTCCTTCTCAAAAGCCGCTCAAACACTGGATCTCTCTCTCTCTCTCTCTCTC
>VXAL01004940.1:0-19059 GCA_013399475.1 Chauna torquata
CAGTGCACTAAAATTTAAGTGAACGTATCACATGTTCAGAGACCACACAGACAAGCAGTAAAAAACTGTTTGCCAACCTACTTTTGATTGAAATGGAAGGGTTTTCAAAGAGGCAGAGAAGTCTCCCTCCTAGCTTAAGCATCATTTTTAAACAAGTACATTCAGAAGACTCCCCCCCACCTTTTTTTTTTTNCCCCCCCCCCTTTTTTTTTTTTTTTTTAACTGAACCAATGAGATGTTTCTGCTACACTGCAATAATCAGTACAAACTACATGATGCAGCATTTCCAAAAATAGAAATGCCTGCAGAACACGCAGCTTGGTGTTGCTTCCAAGAAGAACAGGGGAAGAAATCCAGCAGCGTTTTGCATACATGGGAATTCTGAAGGCTGTTTCCATACCTGATGCTCCAGGAGTAGCAGCAGCTCCTGCATCCTCCATGAGATCTCCTTCTTCCAACTCCATATTGTTACTGTATTCCACATCATTTTCTCCAGACCTTAGGCAAGGATTGGAGTGGAAAAGGCAGAATACAATTATTAGCTTCTGCCAGCTCCCGTTAAAAGTTATGGCACATACCACTGAGAAAAACATGAAGCTGTAAATACTATCTTCTGCATTCCAAACCAACCATACTAAATGAATAGAAGTGTCATACACACCTAGATTGTAAAATCTCATCCTGCAAGCTTCTGCATTTGTACGTGTTACAACACATTCTCACGTTCTAATGAAGATTCTAGATTTGGCATTATCATCTTGGCTAAGAAACTTAAATTCTCTAGTTTTAGGTAACTACCTGTCCTTATTATCACTCTCCTACAACTACACCACTTTCTAGTACCAAGCCTCTATTTCATTACAGCGCTGATCAGTATAGAAACAGATTTCTTAGTCTGTGAAGGTTCTTTCCCAAAACACTATCACTTGTCAAAGATAGAATACATTACAAAAGAAAATGAAGAGACCAGAAAGAAAAGAACTAGCTGTCAGAAAATCCAATGTTTAACATTAACTGTATCAGTTCATGTTGTTTCCAGCACAGGAAACATCCCTCACGTTGCATTGACTCCCACATACATCGTAATTGCGATATATCAAATGAATCAGTTTCCACTAGAATAGGATGATTACCGCTGGGAGACAAGGTGATGATCTGGGAGGCATTTTAAGTCACTTACATAGTTTCTTCATCAATATCGTTTTCTTCAGTGTTACTAGTTGCTGTCGAACTAGCTGAAGAGCTGCTACCATCAAGGTGGTTCACTTCATCTTCTCCAGCAAGATCTACATCCAAATCACCATCAGAGAGTTCGTGCTACAGGAATAACAAAAAAGAAACATCTCACTTGCACCTCAATGCATTTACCAAAAGCTACAAACAAAAACCTTCTCCCCATAGAGGTGTCGCACTATCGTAGAAGCTAGGAGGATCTTGAAAGCAAAATAAAAGCTGGTAACAAACAGGAAAGTTGGATTTTTCAGCTGCAGCTGGAAAACCTTGTAGTGGGATCAAGTAGCTCTGCTCTGGAACATCTCTCTAAGCCATCTCTTGCTACCTCTGAAGTCTGTTATCTCCTGTTTCCATGCACAGACTTACAAATCTAATTTACAATTCAAAAGTTCACCTATGCTTCTACTGTTTCTACCCTATCATAAAAAGCTACACTGAAAAGGAGGCAGGAAAAAAGACAATTCCTACATTAAAGTCTTCATGCTGGATCTTCTCTTCATCCTCTTCCTTGCTATCTCGCACTAATCCTGGAGCTGCAACATTCTCAAGTAGTACTTCAGTGCTTTGTCCAGATTTCTTTGATCTTGTTTCTGGACCGTCATCATTCTGGGGACTAAGATGAGTGTCTGGAGGTGAAATGCCTCGTGATTTCTGAGTCCGGGAAAGTTCAATCGCAAGCCTCTTAAATATTAGAAGGATACACAAAAGTACACGTAGAAGACAACAATGGAGCAGCAGCATCAAATCAATTTGCTGACTTGCATATATATTATTTTAATAATGCCAACATCAAAGCACCAATAGCTACCCAAGTAAGCAAAATTGTTCAATATGAACTTTGTAACCTAAAACAGTTCATTATTGGTCAATAAAAGATGATTTCACAACAATATACACCACACTTACTTCTTTGAGGTTATTTATTTGTTGGATATAACTTGTCTGGGCTGCTTCCAATTGAGCAATATACCAGTGTTGATCTCGACACTTTTGGAAAAAGGTTGGTGAGCGCACTTGAAACCTTTAAGACAACATTTGAAAAGTTTCAATTTTTTGACAAAATCTGAAGAGCCTCGCATAAGAACATCAGACAACCTGAATTCTAGTGATGAAATACACTTAACGGACAACATGCACTTCTATACTCAGTATGCCGAAGACACTGTACAGTAATAGGATGTATTATAGGATGTATTTTGTAGCAGAAGCACTTACAGGAGGGGTAGTTACCTTCACAAACCAACGCTAACAAAATTAACATGCTACAAAGCATTTGACAGGAGCAAGAGTAGGACTGTGCAGAGGTGTCTGAAGTAGACAGATAAAGCCTCTATATTTGTCATAACATTGCAGTTTCCATTGACAGCACTAGTTCTCTTACCTTACAACAGACTTCCTTCCTTCATTCCCAAACTCTCCCATGCTCACTACACTACAAGGGGGAGAATACATCCTTTTCCTTTGAGTTACCTACAGATCTCCAAGCAAGGCAATCAACATCAAGTGTAGATACTTTTCAAATAAATAAATTTAAAGTTTCCTCAACTGTCTTAAGCTTTAAAGGAGAAATTTGCTAATGTGATGTGTTTTGTCATAAATGGATTTCACTGTCAATTATTTTAAATTCAACTACTTAACTGTTTCCTACTTCAGTAGCAGGTATGATACTTTATGAAATAGTAACAGAAAAAAGCTAAGCTGTCTTTCTTACCTTAGGATCACAGTGTCATTTTGTCTGTTTAAATAACCTTCATTGGCTAGCAAGTCTAGACGAAAGAACCTGTTGTAACCCCAGCATTCTCCAACTTCAAAATCAGAAGCAAATTCTCTAATTATGTTTTTAGTGGGATCATTGGTGGACTGGTGAACCATTTCTACACGGTACTCATACCTATGCAGAGGAAGATCACAGGGATTAATACCAAAACAGAGATGTCAGAATTGCTGAATGCATCAAGTTTAACTGCACTTTCTGGGAAGCTAGCATGTCCAGTTGAAGAGGTAACTCGGCTGTAAAATTTTACTGAAAAATTATACAAACAGTTCTGGGGGAAGAAGGTAGTAGTAGGGAGTAGTCTGGTAAACCAAATCTGTGACCAAATATGAGGAAACAGATACTCATCAGTTGTTTAGCCAGCTTGCTTTTTATCTTGAGTAAGCCGCTGAGTAACACCTTGAAAATATTATCTTCAGGCATGATTCAAAGCTCAACAGACAACAGCAATCTCACTAGTCTTTTCAACACTGACTGTATCAGTCCCTAGCAACACTACAGGACTTGAGGTCATTCTTTTCCAACCTCTCCAGATGCTTTGCCATTAGAAGAAGAAACAAACAAACAAACAAACAAACAAAAACAAAACAAAAAACCCACCCCAAACCAAAACCCACAGCTGTTCTTACTGCAGGTTTGCTTACTTGGATGTCTCTGGCAATCCAGCCGACAGCTCCAAGAAGACAGACAGGTAGTAGCCCCGTACCACTCCATTTCCATCCTTGAAAAATACAAAATAAAATTAAGAGACACATTGGTTAAAAAAAACAAAGCCAAAACCAGACAAAACCCCACCTCTGCACACCCTTGAAGGTTCAGAAAATAGTTTCAGAAAACAGTTTCAATGAGATTTTCAGCAGTAGTCCACTTTGTATGCTACAGTTTTGGGGGGTTTTGTTGTTTTTTTGTTTTTGTTTTTCAGTCTTCTGTGACCTAGAACTCTTCTTGTAATTTGAATCAATGTAGAGCTTGCATCTGGAAGCACATACGCTCTCTAGTATTCGTGTCACTGATATAAAACTCCAAACAGAGCTTCAGTTACTCTATTAACATTTTAAGAGTTAAATTTTAAGTGGCAGACTGAATAGACAAACATTTGTCAATGTACTGGAAAAAAAATTATTTAACATAGCATTGAAAAGGC
The DNA here is from genome assembly GCA_013399475.1 of Chauna torquata. Taxonomy (NCBI): domain Eukaryota; kingdom Metazoa; phylum Chordata; class Aves; order Anseriformes; family Anhimidae; genus Chauna; species Chauna torquata. The sequence continues at coordinate 4,152 of VXAL01004940.1, forward strand.
AGTGAAAAAAGCTCAAAATCTACTCATCAGTTTATTACTGCCCAATTTTCCCTCAAACTCTCAATATGAAAAGAGCTCAGGTTAAACATTAGTTCTGAAATATTTCACGTAAACTTGTATTTCAAAGCCACTTCATTTTTGAAATGAGAGTAATTTTTTTCTTTAGAAAAACATGCAACATGAAAAAGTTAGGGCAGGTAACAGTAACCATATTAGAATCACCAGAAAAATTATGGCAAAACTTGCATCACACTCACCTCAATCAAGGATGAAGAATGGCTCAACTTCAATCCTCTAGGTTGAAGAAATATTTCAACTTACCATTTAAAAAAAAAATTTTAATATTTTTTGACAGCACACCTTACGTAGTCAATCCTGAGTTTACAGTACTCTGAAAACCTACACAGGAAGCCACCTCTGCACTGCTAAAATACAATTCTGCACATATGTGGCTTTAACAGTTCTCTGAAGGTGCCATTTAAATGACTCATAAACAAAACTTGTACTGTAAGTACATGTTAGTGGTACTTGTGCCACTAAACTTACGAAGGTATTTCTCCAAACACTTCTGCGCAGCAGCCAGAACTTCCTGGAAGCACCGACCAGAATAGCAGAGTGAAAGATCACACCTCGCAGGTTAACATTCCAACACTGACAAAGATATTGCTTCAGAAATCTGAACATTCAGCCCACTGAAAGGACCATAGTACTATACACACACTTTAACATCAGCATTTGAGAACTGGACACACAGAAAAACAGATTCCCCTTCAACGAATACTGTGTCCTCCTCCCAACTTCCCAAATAAGTATTGTTCACAAACAAATATGTAAATTAATCTAGACCTCAGTCTGTTTTTTTTCTTTTTACTTAAAACCAAGAAACATCTGCAAGAAACACTCAGAAAGACAAAAAGGGTAAAAAATGTCTTAAAATTCCTGTGACATATTTGTAAGACCCATTTTTAATCACTTTTACATTAATCAGATTAACTTTACTAAGAATGTTCATGCTGGATATCTGGAAGCAGAGAGGGAACACTCCAATGGCTGATGATTAACTCTGCAACCTTCTGTTTTTTTCCCATACAGCTTTTTATACACAACATCTCTTCTCTCACAAGAAGAGACTAATTGATATTTCCTTACAGAAGAAGCATAAGCATGCTGCTTAAGGGTTTTGGATGGGATAATTTTAGTTGAAAATGTAACTCACTGGGTAAACTTTTAACCTCCAACAAAGTCCTGACACTTGAAGAGGTGGACTGTAAACAGGATCTGCTCGCTGACGCAATGTACTATTGAGAAAGGAGAAAAAACATTTGCTATTGGGACAAAGCAAAATTCTCCATGAAACAGTAAGCTGCACATACACTTGCACTCTTAACACTGTAGAACCATCCTTCTTGCAGCACGCAGCATGTAGCAGCACAAGGCCCACGCAAAATGTTAAGTACTCTTAAGAATATATGTATTCCTTGCAAAAGTATTCAATCTTTTGTAAAAAAGAAAGAAAAAAAGTAGTTTGACTTTATCATGGAAAACCTTTTATCTATCAGTTTAGCTAGGGTTAATTGCTGTTCACCTGGTAAATAAGAGATTTTGACTGAATTCATACAGCTTAGTTCATATTTAAGTTTTCAGTAAAGACTATTCAGTGTTTTAAAGAATATTACACGCGAACAGAAGAAACAGAAAAAGCCTCCCGATATTCACAGCAATTTTGTAAGATACACTCTTACCTGAAGTTTTCCAATACAAACGTAGTTGAGTCATAGGCTGGAACCAATTCACTGAGGGGGAAAAAAACATGTTAGAATACACTGAATAAAGTGACATTAAAAATTCCAACTTCTGGAATCTTCAGAAGCATTCAAGATGATTTAGGTCACTACAGCCACTGAAATTCACTAGGAATATGTTGGGTTATTTCAGCACTTTTGAAAATCCCATTTATAAGCCACTCTCCTCAGTACCCCTCCACGTGATACTGCACATCAAATCAAGTATTTTATGTTATGAAGAAAAAGCAGCCAAAAGTATTTGAAGATAGTTAAGAGGATTTGCCCTTTTACCTGTTATGCTTAATAATCTCTTAATAGAGTGAATTTTTAATGTAAGACTCCTTGGTAGTTCTAGAAGGATGCAACTGTTGCATAGCAGAAAGTACAAAGCTTAAATGGTTCCTGTTTCAGAGCAGTAGGTATCTTACTGCCTCTGGAAAATGAATATTCAGCTTTAAACTCTCCTGAGAGAGTTTTTTAATTATTCTTTTCAGAAAACACTTCAGGACAATTGTTTTGAGATTGCATTTAAAAGCAAGCCAGACTGATATTTGCTAGAGAACACTAACCAATTTGAGGAATTCTTTTAAGATTTCTCATGCTCGCAATTTTATGGAGACAATTTGCAGCCAGCTATCCTAAACTCCCAGGCTTCTTCAGGGTCCAGCACTAACACCACCCTTTGTATGATGACGAACTGTGTGAGGAAGTGGTTTTGGTTATATATTCTGAATTAAGTTGACCTGCAGAGGCATCTCATGAGAGTCCTGCAATTATATACTGAACAACTCCAGTAATAAGAGAAAAAGGACAAATTAGTAAACTAAGTGTAAAAGGAAAAAAAAAATCTAGTCAGCTGGAACCCACTGTTCTGACTCCCCAGCAGAGACCACAGACATACCAAATAAGCCCTGCTGGAACAGAAAAGCCTACTTGAGGCATAGGCTACTAAGACGAGTAAGTTAAACAGTTTGACACTTAGTGTATAAGCCTTGATCCAAATTCAGTCAGAGGTATCAAGTTTAATACTGAGAAACGGACAGAACCACACCACCGCACAGGTTACTGCTGCCATAGCTCACATGGCTGAGACGCACAACTGCTCTTCACCAGAGGTGGGTACCGGGGAATCTCTCAGCAATCTACCCATCAGCCACTTATCACCGACTTCTTTCAAACCCACATGTTAAAAACACAGTAGTACTCTTCTGTCCTAGTTTTACAAAAGGCTTAAGCACATCAACATACATCCACACCTCCCAGACTCACTGGAACATCCCCCTTCATATAACGGAAATCTGTCTCATAGGACAGTCTTCAGCAATTCTGGAATCCTGTATACATTAAAATGGAAAAGGGATACTCTCCTCTAAACATTTTTTTAACAAGCAAAACAGTTATAAGACAGCTTTCAAGTTCAAACCACAACAGAGGAAATGCAGTGTTTACCTTGTGAAATCTGGAGGAACAGGAGTAGTGACAAACGAGGCCATCGGTTTCCGATGAACCTGCTGGAACATCATCAGGATCTCTGAACTTTTGGATATCAACTCACTCTTACTGCATGATCGTAACTATATGGGTGGGAAAAACAGGAAAAAAAAACCTTTACGTCATTAGTACAAAACAGATTTTGACCACTTTTGTTTTTAAACAAATAAATTCCATGTTTGCAACATCTTCACAAAGATTTCCCACACTGCAATCTACACTATTACTTGGAGGGCATTCTGTTGTTGTTTTGTTTGCTTGTTTTATTTCCCTTGAAACTGTCAGCTATTATAGTCAATAGTCATATGTTCTAAAATTTCTGTTACGAAGTTAAAATGGATATTCTAATTCTGTCTTGCTGCCAGGCCTGTGCAACCCATTTGGGAACTCCTGAATATTGAAGATTGTCAAGTTCTACAGTGAAAGTTACATCAATTACTGCGTATTTCACTTAGGTTAAAAGAGTTTATGTATAAAGATGTCTGATTAATACCAAGTCACACATATTACTGTGCTTAGACAATAGCAAAGTAAATCAGTCTGGAAAAGAAGCTTAATTAGACATTAGGGTAATTTGCTCAATACAGCAAGAGAAGCTCCTGTGACATTACAGTTTTTACGTTTCAGTCATTCCTTCACTGCCTTATTGCCAAACGCTATACTTTTTTTTTTTCCAACCACATTTAAACAAAACAAAGCCTATACTATCTTAAATAGATGGCCAAAAAAAAAAAAAAGGCATTTCAATCCACTTCATTCAAGGTGGCTTACAGGACCAGTCTAATAATGAAGGTATTTTCAAAGTCTGAACAAACCTAATCTTGACTGTTCCTTGAATAGCTAGTACTGTATCTTCTAAATCCATTTGCTAAAGGAGTCAAATCTACTCTACTTCTTATTTATGCTTTAAACATTGGAAAAACATATCAGACTTACAGTTCAAACTTTCTGCCAGGCTTAAGTGAGACTGATATGTATGTTTAAAAAAAAAACCACATTTTTGCTATAAGTTCTTCAAATAATTCTATTACTTCCACAAAAAGAATGTGAAATTCAAAGCCTCTCTTGATGAAGACATACATAATGAATTTAAATAAGTAGCAGAGACCTACACAGCTGCTGGATGTCTACATCTTCTCACAGCTCTTTAGTTAGCAAGCTTTTCCTCCTATTTTGGAGGGAGAAGAGGTCGTGTTTCATTAATGCCAATTTGTTATCATTTGAATGTTTTTTTTCCCCCCACAAAAAGAGAAACTGATCTGCACAGCTGCATACACACTGTTACTCAAAAATTTACAAGGTCCTCATTTAGGTTGCAACGTAAGTAATTTTTGAGTGAGCTATAAACAGAGGGCTCTCAACAAACAGGCAAAAATATGCTGATCCGTGGTGTGCAGGAGCACTCATCCTCCTGATGTCATCAATTCCTCAACCATGACGTTCCATCGTAGGTATGAAATAATTAACTCGAGTGTAAGAACATGATAATCGCTGATCAGGTTATGAAGCCAGCTTAGCATCCTTACTGAATCAAAAGCAGAGCAGGGGAATGAAGGAGGAACACAGGACAAGAGGCATAATTCACAAACGCACTTCCCCCACCATTCCCAACCTAAAACATTAAACCCTCCTGAAAGACAATTACTGGATGTGGTAATGCTTGAAGGAAGAAAACCCTTCCACTTCCTCAGAGCAGGCAGAAATTGTTTGGAGCAAGTACGATCAGGCTCTGCAGAACTTGAATATTTCATTTACAAAAACTGGATAGCTAGAAGCAAGGCGAAAAAAAGTGATATGATGTCATTTTCTTGGAGAGAGAAACAGTGGATTTTTGTTTATTCACCATTTATAGCCACCACAATTCATATGCTGTTGGCAGCAACAAAACTAACAGAATCTACCTACATGGCCTAAATGCTAAGTTACCTTATACAAACACGTAACTGTATTATTGTATGTTACAGCTAGTAATCCCTGTAGCAGCATTTCAAGCAACAGAAGAGAACACCTTTCATTATTTCTAGAAGACATAGTTGTTTTTAAGAAGAAATTGTGCAACCTAAGGCCACTTAAATGAAAAGATACCCTCAAGAAATAGCTCTATCCGTCAATCAATAGTTTCAAAATAAGAAAAAAAGAAAGAACGCCAACTGAGGAATTATCTATGCAGCTCAACATTTCAGCTCTTTTCATAATCACCTGATGTTCTACTTCTTGAAGCAGGGATTCCAGAAGTTCAGTTTCTTGGGTAAGAGATGTCTTTTGACCTGTTTAAAAACAAGATGACACATTCATTGGATTTTAAGAAATTTAGCTCTTTACTTCTCCCCCTTTTTTTTTTTCCCTCTGGAAGTTGCCCCAAAACCTAATAAGGTAAAGGATTTCTAAATATACCAAGGTTGATTGAGAAAGCATTTTAAAAGCAAGCCTACGTTTTTAATTAGAGCTGTAGTGACAAACTCACTTGAGGTTAAGACAGTAATGAAACATTCTTTGTGTCCTAGAAATGTCAGGTTTGTTGTTTTGGGGCGCTTCTTTGGAAAGGAGGAAAAAAAAAGCAGGTTTGACTTCACTGAATTTGCTCTCCTCCAGAAATCTCTTTTATATTAGCTGACACTTTTATCTTAAACTCCACTATTTCTGTGAACTTTGACGATTAAGAGTTTTCTTCATTGGAAAAAAAAAAAGAACAAAACATTTAAACATGTTTGTGAATTTCAATTGGCATGAAGACCGCAACAAGAAAGAATAAAAACCTATGTCACATTTGTCTGTTTTTCTACCATGGGGATAGAACTTTGGTGACTTTGTCGCCATCATACATTAAGTATCTGAGGAATGCTTGGTAGTCCTTAGGAAAAAAAGGTGTCACACACACAGAATGTTAATCTGTACATACAAATAACTAAAACATTCTACCAAAGCTTTAAGGCTGATCTTCAGTTGGTACACCTTAAAACAAGCCTTGCAGCTGGTTACTGTATTCAATATAGGCACAAAATACGTACAAATCCTGGATTTAACTTAAGGCATGTGATTTTGAAGAGGAACCTGAAATTCAGCTAAAATACATTGATTATAATATTTTATTTTTGAATAGAAATGAACTAGAAGAATAGAAGCAAGCATTATCAAAGCTAAAGACATTTTGCAAGCATGAACATTTCAGATTTTCTTCAGGGTGTAGAAGATTCCAAGCATCAGAAACGCATTTTGCAGCACAACCTTATCTGCCTCAAAAATATTGCCTTATTTCTGAGACAAGCACATAGATATAAGGCCAACAATCTATGTTTTTGTACTCTGATCTACTAGTTGTGTACCTTGCAAAACTAAGATCATAACTACAACATTTCGAGAGTGTCTAAAGAGACTGGTATCTCAAGATGTCACCTTTAGTATGTAGTCCTATCAATCAACTCATGGAATTGAAAGCACACATGGAAAAAAAAAGACAGATGAAAAACGAGCTGAGCAAAGCATGCTCAGGAATATTGAAAGTTACGCTTCAAATTTTTANGCTTCTGTAAGCTTCAATACCTGTAAGTGTACCACCTGTCATCTTAGCTCTACCAAGATCAAAGGAAAACTAAAAGTGACCGGCTCCCGGTTAGCAAAAGCATCAGGAGCCAAACTAGCAAGTCTGATTCCAGATGCCACAGTCTTCATACGCAGACAAGGCTGCCTGTACTTACGGATCTGAACTGTTGCTCGTCAGGCCTCTCATATAAACTTTAAATTTTTTAAATTACATTAAGAGGAGCAGATATGACAAAATGTTAAATTACACCGATGTTCCTCTTGGCTAATACAAATGATCATGGAAACACACTTTCACAATGTGAAAAGCACTAAATATCTTCCAATTAGATATGAATGTTCTCCGAGCTATTATACAGGAGTTTGTAACTGAACAAAAACAGGCTCCATCTAGCAACTTAGAGCTGCATCACAGTAACTACAAAATTAAATACAAGCTTTGCTGTAGGTAGTTTTCTTTCCGCAGTTTCCTCACTTAACACCACAAAAATGCGTAAGGAGCTGTACTCCTAGAGCTAGGAAGTTTCTCAGTAGATTTACACGTTATGAATACATTGCTCCCATTTGTAACAGATCAGGCAAACACCTACCCATTAATGTTATAAGCTTATTTTTCAGCTGAGTGTCTAACCGGGCAATCATCATCTCCACCGCATTTCTGATTTCCCGAACTCGTTCATCCTTTGCACTACGCACTGCCTCCACATTCCTCTCCTGAAAGAGCGTTCAGGAAAAACATGCACAAAAAGAAAGTCTTACACTTCAGCACATTTCACTCATTTACACATCAACTCCACTCTTCCAGACCCCTGAGATATCCAAAAAGGTCTTCTAAAGCTCCCTCCAGCCCTGTTTTTCTATGAAGAAAAATAAAAGTCCCCGTCTTACCAAACTGAAGTTTGCACGTTCAGAATAAGAGAATAAGAATGTGTTTTTACATGAGCTGTAATACAGACCATTCCTGTTGCCAGTCTAAGTACTTCATTATTATATTGTAAATATCCTTTGACTTTTATTGAATACATAAGCGTGCCCTCTGGTGGGTGACCAAAGGTTAACAACAAACATTTTCTCATTACAGAGATTTGTCACATGGGGATTCTTTGTATCAAAATTTGTAAATACAACTACCAGTTTCTCTTCTGTAACCTGAGCAGCATAGCAAAGTTACTTCCTTGGAAACAAGAATAATTTGATAAAAATTGTGCCTTTCTCCCTGCAATGAATCTCTCTACATTTTACAAGTACTTACAGGTAACCCACTTGGTGATGCAACACGGTCACGTGTGCACTGAAGCAGAGGTATCCTACCACTGCATGCAGCAAACAGCTACCTGAATTATAGCATACACAAGAACCACACAGTAACTTGTTCAAAAATGGGATGTATTTATGCAGCCTATATGAAAAGTTACTGTGTAGTCTTTGTGAAAATAAAGTGTCACAGCATTCAGCAGGTCCTCCCTAGAATGCAGAAAACTGCACTGATTTGTTGGAATTGCCACTGAAACTGCCATGGCTGAATGTGTCAGGTATTTGGACTTTCAGCACACTTATCACTAAGTGGAGCAAAGAGTGGGGTACACAAACCTCAAATCTCTAACTAGTGAGCATCCTGTAGGCTCAAACAGACTTGTATTTTATTCTCCCAAAGAAAGGAAAATAAGTTCTACTAGAACAAAGCATTTTTGTACTTGTTTAGCAGAGCACACTGCAGTTTTTTGTAAATGTTTACAAACATACATCTTTCAAAGATCTGTACAAGTCCAGCTTTTAAATAGCATACACCAAAAGAAAAATTCCCTGCTAGCTAACGCACATCTTTTTCTGTCTGGCAACTACAAAAACAACATTGAGAATGTGTTCATGACATCAATTCTTCCACAATTTATAAAAAGAATGCAACTAAAAAGCGAAAATGCCTCTCTATGGGATAATCTGATTATCTTCACAGAAACAACAGTACACAGGTACCAAAAACATCCACGAGCACATGAAATGGTATACTACTGCCATTTCCCACATTACAGTTATCCTTTGACAATGGCACACCACAGGAAAACTTAATGTTATCTTGAATCAATTTCTTACCACTTCTTGCACTAAACTAATCAGTTCCATGAGTCTTCTCCTAAGCTTTGCCACTTCTTCATTTACTTTTGTGACATGTTGTTCATATATTTCTGCCAGTGGTTTAAATGTATGTCCTCCATGCTGTAAAAAAAAAAAATAAAAAAAATAAGGGGATAAGGGGGAGGAATAGAACATGCCATTTTAACTTTATTCCACTCCTATTAAGTTACTGAAAGAGAGGGGAAGAAAGCCTCCTAGTGTATCACTCATTTTGGAAAAGTTCCAAAGCAGATTGCATGTAGGAAGTCTGTCTTTCACTTGCCTTCATAAGAAGTCATGACTTTGACTTTCATAACATCAAACACGTGCTTTATTCACTACAAAACTCTATCAAATCAAATGAAGACAGAGGGGCTGTTATTACTATTATTATTAAAACACCCTTCCCAAACAAAGGCAGCACACTGTTTAAGCTATATTCAGCCACTTATACTCCAAGGCATGACAGCAGTCTCTCCGTGAAATATTCAGCTGAAAGGATAATAAATGGTGTGGTGAATTGTGCTACTAACAAACCCTTGCATATATTAAAGGTTATTGGCCAGAATATTTAAATAACATGTTTATCTATATATTCTGAGAAAGACTTCTTCCTCTGCCCATAAAATTCTCCACCACCATCTACAGTTTATCCAAGACATCATGAAGTTTGTTACAAGGAAGGTAATTTTGACTTCTTTTCAGCAAAAATTCAACTTGCTTCTATAACTAGAAACAGAAGATACTGCCTTTCAAAAGTAATCTTCACAGCAAATTATAAATGCATATACAGCTATAGTAATTGCTTGGTGATTCAACAGACAGACCAACAGTTCCATAGCTTTTCTATTTCTTCAGTCTACAGTCAGACATAACGCTGGCAGTCTCTTATTGTAACATACCATATGCATATAAGCAAGTCTCCTCTTACCATTCCTCCCCAAAGTGCACACTGATGGCAGATACACTTCTTACAGGTCCAGCAGAATACACTAAGCTTTTCATGATGATTTTCACACCTCAAACAAAAAATATACACATAAGCAGCAGCAAATACCTATTAATTTTCTGCAAACTCAGTTTAATATTTTCATTTGTTTTGCTACCCAGACACCCAGAGTAAAGCCCAAAACTCCAGTAGAGCATAAAACATCAGCACAGTTCTGGAAGAAGAATACTTAGTGAAAATCTTTTATAAAATAAGTGTTGTTCTTAGTATTTTCTCAGAAAGTATTTCATAGAGATAGAGAGAACATACATTAATAAAATCAGATTTATACCCTGCAGATAGAGGATATCATCACTGAATTGAGCTCAGAATTCTAGAAGTTAATTCTTCACATTATTACAATCCCAATCATATGCAACCCAAAGTGACCACAGAGCAATGGCTCATAAGCTTTTCCAACAAACTGATCTTCGTCATTTCTTAAAATGTCAGGAATAGCATCAATCAGCAAGCCAAGCAGAGACCAGGCAAACCTCCAATACATGCCTCGCCCGTCCCCCTCCAGTAGGAGTCAGGAACTTGGGGAAGAAAAAGGTATGGAANGCTTCTTCTCACACTTTTCTCCTTCAAATCTCCCGACTATATCTTAAAACACATAATAGCACTGGTAATGGGATAAAACCAGTAAAAAAGCCCGCTGAGAGTAGCTCCTAGAAAGATAATATATCAGAAAATACAGGAAGCTCCAAAGACAAGCAGAATGAGCAACAGTAACACAGCAGGTATAGCAACAGTAGCGCTTCCACTGGAACTTCATGCATTTTCTTTGATCACAAACAGGGTTTATCAATTATGCTTTTACAAGGGGCTAGAAGACATCTCCTCTGAACAGCTTCTCTATTTTTATGTGCCGAGATACCAAATCAGCACCCACAGTCCTAATGGGACTGCCAAATGAGCAAGGCATTGAGAGAAGACTTTTCGTTCAGGTATTTGGTCACTAAGCAGGGCTATGAGCCATCGGAAGTATTATTACCCTTCATATTCCGCATATCTCTCATTTAAACTACGTTGATTCAAACTAGAAATAATAGAATTTTCTAGGAAAAGATATTTAGGAGCTTTTCTCATTGCTATCAAGTATGACAGAAACAAACTCCAACTTTTAGTCAGACAGTGAGAAACAACATTGCTTCTCTGTTAAATAACAGCACAATTCAGCTTCTAAGCAAGAAAAAGTTACGTTTGCTCCCTGGCTTTAAAAACAAGCTGAAATTTTAAAAGTTCACTCATATAAGACCAACTGCAAAACCCTTTATGTGAAGAAAGCTCCATTTACTTGTCTTTTTCATTTTCTTCGTGCTTTGTGAGATTGCACAGTTGAAGTGTATCAAGCTGTTGTGTGACCTCTTCTGCCCAACGACAATTCACAAGCTCTCGTAGCTGCAGTGGGGCTCTGTAAGAAGCATTGCTAGAGTTACAACACGAACTCAGCTCCAGAAGCTAAAAGAGCAGCACTGAAATGAAATCAGTTCATCAATTCTACATCATTGGAAAAGTCACAAGCAAAAAGCTGAAGCTATACTAGTCATTTGAGGGGCGAAAAAAAGAGGTTAGAAATGTAGTGTTTTAAGTTGATTTGTTCACACTGGGGGAAGAAAACCAAACCATCCCACAACAACATACAGGATAGCTACATGGGAAAACCAAGAACTATTTTTAGATTTATTAATAGACTCCTGGATAACACTGGGCAGATCATTTCTTTTCTCAGTGCTTCTTCAATTCCTCCCATTATTCAGCCATCCCTATAGTAGTGCTTCAATTATCCCCTTTGTAAAATATAGATACATTTACCTCCTTACAAGCATTTTAGAACTATTGACTAAATACTTTAAAAGCTGAATATGAATTTCTGCAGAAATGGTTGGTCGTTTTTTTAAATACTTCCCCTTCCTTAGGGGAAAATACACCCTACCTCCCAAACTTCAGTCTATCAAGAACTAGAATTGCTAGGTACTCAAGAACCATAAGTGCTAAGGCGTGTCACGGGGCAGGTGAGGGTTGTGTTGAGCTTAAAAAACAAAGCAAAACAAAACGCGCGCACATACACAGTAGCTACCTCTCAGACAATCTGCTACAGGTATAAAAAAAGTATGTTTCAGTCTAAAAACTGAAGTTTCTGGTCTCTGACTCTTGCAAGAGAAACATAAAAAGTTCTAAGGGAAACACCATCTAGTTATTACACGGCACTAAAAGCAGCAGTGTAACAAGGTAAGAACAAAGATCTTGCTTAGCTTGTCACACAACTCTAACACTTGTTACAGTAAGTATTACATTGGGGTAAATTTTTATTGGAACAGCCAGATCTCAAAAATCAAACTTAAAAATTTTGTGCAAATTGCACTGAAAGAAGACCACTCATAACTAACTGGCCAGTGCACCCAATTCCTGGTAATTTATTCTGGATATTAAAAATACCTTACCTACAATGAGGGCACTGAGCTCTTTGTTCAGTCAGCCAACGCTATGAAGGAAAAAAGGAATTTTTAAAAGAAACCTCCAGAAAAGAACTGCTAACAAGTACGTTCAATTGGTATTTAGGAGTTACTTCCTTTTATTAGGCTTCCTGTATTTTTCCTTTTTTTAGAGATTTGTAATTTAACTGTTCAACCACTTAGTTACAGAAGAAGCTGCTATTTGTATCTTCGTAACAAAACAACCTTCTTTACTTGTCAAAAATACTCCAGTTAAAACTAAAAAGGGAATTTTGAGGTACCCAATATTCCCTTAGAAACCACATATCTGGTGCAGATTCCCACAATTACAGACTAAAGAGCATATTTCAACAAAAGAAAGCAAAATACGCATCAAGTATATTTTTCTGACTCTAAATTATTAGTCGTTGAGGTGACTTATTATTTCTGCTTGAGCTATTTATACACAAGTTAGACACCTGCAGTTCAATGACCAAATCCACAAGGACCCTTCGAATGTTCCTCTTCCAGGAAGTTCCATTCAAAGACAACCAGCTGAAGAAAGAACTTCATCAGGCCATTACAACTTCCAAATGTAAAAGATCAGCAGTTGAGAGGCTTATCTTTGGCAGCTCACCACTAAATTTTAAGATTCTCATGAAAAATATCCCTCCTCACCCAGCAACAATATGTTACCTAACATCCCTAGTATGTAACATGAATCCTTCACCTACAGTTCTTGTCAGAGCTTTCAAAGCAAATGATGACTGTGTGTTCCAATTTCTGGAAGTACTGCTCGTGATCTGAAAAACTCAACTGAACCCTTTCCCACTTCATTAACACAGGACAGTGTCTGGACTCAGAACTGAAGCGTTACACATTAGTAACTGTCACCTTAAGAATGGTGCTTCAGACACTGCTTCAGCCTACTATGCCAGACACCTTCAAGGAGGCTTTAGTCCGTATCTGATCACATCATACCAGTTCGGTAACTATTTTAAAACATCTCCAAGATGGTAAGAGATGATGTTACGACCTTCCAGTGGTCCATATTGACAGATGCAAAGTCATCATTTGATTCCTGTCTTCCATAAAGACGTCTCTGACTTTCAAAATATGTTAAAGAAAGGGTCATTGTATGCCTTTTTCTTAAAAGCAATTCTTCCAGACAGTCCCTGTAATTATCACTACAGAACACAATATACAGCCTGCCTAGTTTTTCCTCAGTGTTGTAAAAGATTTTGAAAGGGAAACTAAAGAGCACAGAGCAGGAAAAAGGAATCCTCAGAAGCCCATGAAAGGGGCAAAAAAGAAGCTAGAATGTGTTCGTTAAGACTGGCAGTTTTTAAGTTCAAACATCTGCAATCGTAAACTATAAGGAAACTCACCCGAATGCAACTGAAACAGCACAGCTTGGAGCAATGAGGACACAGTCGTGCATCACGCAATTTCTCCATACAAATAAAACATCGGAATACTTCAGCAATACTCTGGAAAAGGACAGATTATTGCTATTGTTAAACCACACACTTCTAACATATGAGTCGCATTTTTCAGGCAGAATGCCAGGTTTAACAAGTGCAATCCCATTCCAAACAGCTACGCGTAGTGCATCTCAGAGCAAGACACTAGGTCAAACACCATGGCTGTCCTCCCCACTTCCTCTTACATCCCACCAGCTCTTAGTGCCTATTTTATAACACAGTTCTTCAAGGAATAGATTTTTTTGTTTATCTTTTTCCAAGTGGGCACTTCTGTAGACAACAGATATTATTCCTCCCTGTGTTCACATGGCATTGAACAGCTGCCAGAAACAACTGCGCTGTACTTGCAGATTCAAAACCTATCAGTTTCAATATACTGGCATCAAACTAATTCAAAAGCACACTAAGTACCTGTATTATACAGAATGCTAATGAGAAGGGTTGAATTGGACAGAGCATTTTCTTGAGTTTTATAGCACTTAAATTCTTTTAAGGTCTTGAATTACCACCAGGCTCCACAATTTCTATACCTCCTCCATGCCCCATTTAATTAATCTTGTACAGTAAAAGTGCAGTTTAATGTATTGTTTAACTATACCCATCCGACAGAGAAGCAATTTGTTCTAGAACTGATCCACCTGATCTCTCTCCATTCCCAAAAACAGAAAGGTATTTTGAAATGCCAAGCCACATTTGCTTTCCCCGCTGATGGATTTTTCACTGCTAAGGAGGTTTTACGTTCTGTATGATAAAGGAATTAGATCCCTTCTAGCTTTAACTGTGGAACGTTGACAGATTCTTCAAATGAGCTACATTCCCCCAGAGAGTTAAAATTAAAACCCACACAAAGCGAGGCACATCTTCAGTTTACAGATACCACAGTACCACCCACGCCCTCACGTCGCCCTTAATGGTTGCAAACCATCAGAACGCAATACGTGCACTCACATCAAGTCACCCCACAAGGCCTTTCAAGTTCTCCTGCCGCCTGGGCACTATTAACACGGACCACAGCGAGGTGCGCAAGCTGCTCGGGCTACGGACACCGCTTCCCACATGCCACAGCCGGAC
>VXAL01004940.1:19445-33101 GCA_013399475.1 Chauna torquata
CGGGCTGGGCGTGGCGCTGCCGCAGCCGCGGGCGGGGGGCGGAGGGGGACGCGCGGGCCCGGGGCGTTGGGCTGCGGGGCTTCGCTCTGCTCACCCGGTTCCGACCGGGCCTCTGGGGCGAGGGCGCGCACGGCAGCGCGAAACGAGGTCTGGCCGCAGGGAGGGACTTCCACACCGCTGGCTTTTGAAACAGGGGAGGACAGCCGAGTTGTCCCCGGCGCGGTTTTAGCTGCTGTTGTTCTCCCGCTTGCAGACACCTCTTTTAACCACGTTTCGCTAACACAACTTAGCGCTGCTGAAGGGAGGGGAGTAAAGATCTAGTATTGAAAACGATCGATATGATTAAGTTGAAATGCTTAAATGTTAAATCAGTTTGTGAAGTAACAGCAGCTTTGTAGGCAAAAGGGCACTCTCTGCAGCAGACATCATGAAACCAGGTTATCCCCGCCCTTTTCTCCCCTCTCTCGTCTGATACCCTGCTCCTCTTCGCAACAGACTCCAGATAGACTAGCCAGTTCAATGACAAGTTCAGAAATCTGTGTTTCCCTTCCCATGGGCACTGATTTAAATCTCTTCTCTTTGATGGCTATCATTTTTCCACAAGATCTGTAGGAGCTTAATAAACTTCAGGTATCTTTCTCAAAGTAGATTGAAATAAACAAACATTAAACAAACAAACCAAACCAAACTGTGAGCGTGGTCAAATACTGCGACACGTTGCCCAGGGAGGTTGTGAAGTTTTCATCCTTGGAGTTTATCAAACTGTGACTGGCCACAACCCTGAGCAACCTGCTGCAGCTGGCCCTGCTCTGAGCAGGGCGCTGGGACTAGACCATCTCCAGAGGTCCCTTCCAACCTCAGCTATTCTGTGAATCTGCAGTTTTGCTGGACTGTAAAAAGATAGTTTACATCAGAGGAAAACGAAAGGGGTCAGGGGCCAGGGTCAGGGTCAGGAGTCATTTAAGCAGACACATGATAAATCTGTGGCCTTGTCTCCTCAGCTTTCATCATTTATTCAGGAATGTAAGTACAATTAAGTGGCTTGCGTTATTTGTCTTAAAAACCCCACTCAGGAACGTAAGCAAGTAAATGGAAATGTCACATGGTTAACAATACTGTTCAAAAATGTTCGGCTGTAATCCTATAAATATCCAAGATCAAATACCAACCTCAATGTTTTTTCATTCTGCAGTTTTTAAGTACTAGAAATAGAATTTGTATACAGAAACATTAACAGCTTTCCAGCAGTGTTCTTTTAACTCCTAGACACCAAAGAAATACTTGCTTGTTAACAATTCAGGAGCTATGACCAAGATGTTTGTGTGTCAAATGAGAATGGACTGAGCTTCGTTTATACAACTAATTTAACGTTTCCTTGTTTGTCAAGTTCCACAATAGCAAGTTCTTTCAAGATTCGTATTCTTGAGTCTGTGGCTTTCATACTCATCTTGTTCATCTGCGAAATGCTCAGTGCTGCTCTGTAAGACAAGAGCAAACTGCTTAGCAAAACAGGGTATCAAACATCAGATCTGTCAGAAAATGGCTAAAAAGCACGTATTGTTTAAAGAATGATTTTTTCAAATGCTCTGTAATTCTCATGCTTACTCAGATTGTCATCAACTTTACTGGGCTGCATTAACCTGAGAACAATCACTTCCTAATCCAACTTTAGGATTAAAGAAACAGAATTCCTGAGTTTAAAACTTCCTCATTTTTGCCATCACCTTCAAGAAATCTGCAGTGCTAATCCCAGAAAGGGGTCAGGGCTTGGGGGGCAGGGAGGAGAGTTGGTGGTGGTGGTGTTCAGGGGTCAGGCTTTACCATTAGGATTTTGCTTTTCCAGGCTGGATGCAGATTCTGAAAGCTTTACAGGCTTTGGCAGTATGACTGTGTCAGCAAACCTTTCCTGAAAAGAGCCAGTTTTGGACATCTCTACAGTGAAACCTAAGCGAAAAATTTTGTTTCTGAAGAATCTGACATTCAGTTTTGAAAATTATCAAATTATAAAAGCCATTTTTATACAAATGAATTTAGGGGGTTTTGTATGATGGCCTAACACTGGGGTATAAACCTAACCAGGAAGGCCACAGGGAAGCGAAATCAAAGTTATAACAGAGCAGCAAATGGCTAACTAGCTGTTTGTGTTTAATTTGAAAACGCTGAATTTCTTTACAAGTTATAAAAATCTTACTAATGAATGGCTTTAAGTCTTACCTGTTCTTATTTACAACGAAGTGGTTAAATAACTCCCTGTACAAATTGTTCAAGTCTGCTAGTTTAACAGTACTTCTGATACTCCTTGGTACAGTCGTAAGTATTTCCTCAGTCAATGGTTTGAATTGTGACTCTAAAAAAATTTGAAGTAGAAGATACTTGTTTCTTCAGAAACCAGGCCAAAGATAAACAGTACTTTAATTACTTTTTAAGAAAACTCCTGAATAGGTCTAAAGAAAGCTTTTCCAGCAGAAGGAAGGACAGAAGGAAGATACTCCTTCCAGACTATCATTGTTACTGCAGACCTAATGAAAAATAATGAATTTGAGAACTGATGTGGATTAATAATTTTGGTCTGTCAGAGAATAGTTAAATAAAACAACAAAACACTAGGAAAATTCATTTCTATAAGGAAAGAAAAATGGATTAAACAAGTTATTTCTATGGTAAAATTAGCAGACCACCTTCTTTCAGCCCATAAACACAACAGTATCCAATTCCATCAGAAGCAAGAAAGAACTCCCAGATACATGGGAATTACATGTGGAATATAACTAAGGGCTCAATTTCTTAAAGTCCAAATTCTTCACTTCATATAAAAGCAGTAGTTATAGTGCTTGAGAGTGAAAACAGTTAATTTACTATGCATCCTAGGCTATCAATTTTGTAAATAACAGAGCTCAAGGAACCACACCTAGGTCTCAGCCTATTCCAACCGACTGGGAGACTCGCCCCTGTTGTACTGGCAGTGAAAGAGCCCATATTTGTCAGCTGAAATTACTCACAATATCTGCCTTTTTCAGAAAGTGAAACAGCTTAGGTCAATAATCCCTGAATTCTAGGTAGTAACTTAGTATGTTTAAATAGCACAGAACTATTGGAGTTTAATATTAGAGATGGAAGTCTTAGGAGAGATTAGTATTATTCCCAAAGGTTACTTAGGTGTGTGTTGGGGGGGGGGCCGGAACCAAACTTATTGGTCAAGCAAAAAAATAAAAATAAACCGCAACAACAGTAGGAAGATTCTTTCAGCCTTTACCTTCAGTTGAGCCAGGAACTACAGATCCTGAACAGAATGGCTAAAAATAAACAACAGATAATGTCAGGATTTCTTGGAGTTTGGTTTAGAAATTAGTCATTTCTGTATTAGCAATTACATTTCACCATTGGATAACCAAGGATCTTGCAGCCACTGAATTCAACAGCAGTATCTTAGACATTAAACAAATCCTGGTTTCAAATAAAACAAGTTTAAAATGGAAACTGATTCATATGCAAGTCAGATGAACCTCTTCAGCTTTCTCCTTTGCATTCCAGTACAGATCTAGCCAAAAGCACTGCACACGCAGCAAAGGAAGAAGATGGCTTTCCTATTCTCAAGCAACCTTCAGAGGCTGACAGTTCTAACAAGCTAAAGGTAGCTACATCTAACTCTCCTCAGCCAGAAACAAAACACTGACAAAAAAAATCCCAGGGCCTTTGTGGCATCTTTCCATTCTTTCTGCCTTTCAGAGAACTTTTGGAATATCTTCAGAACAACATAGGGACCAGTACCAATTAAACTGGCCTCTGTGGGAGTAGCTACAGTTTGCATTGGGGCTGCTTTATGCCAGCTGGATCTTACATGCTTTAGAATTAAATAATGGAAAGACAGAAATTGAGAGCATTTATCAAGGTAGGAGAAGATATTTGCAGAGTGAATGAAGCAGAAAGGTACCAGAAGGCAAACCAACTGTGGCAATAAAGGGAAAGAGAGAGGCATCCTTCGATAGAAAAGTAGCGGGCAGGTAGAAGACTCAGAAAAAAGATAAGGTCAGTAAGGTCATTATACTCTATTAACCTTGTATACTATTTTGCTTTTATTATGTGACCCAGACCAAATCTTTGCAGATAATTATATAAAAACTTTGTGCTTTGAGTAGCTACGGGAGAATATCCAACTTTCTAACAAGTATTAGTTTAGATCCGTGTTCTATTGCATTACAGTTAGAATATACTGAAATTATTGCTAGTCACATTCCAAACTCTATTTAATATTTTACAGGAAATTAAATTTCTCTTCATTTTGGTATACATTGGGTTGAATCAATTACATTCTTCACTGCCACCCGCAGGCTTCTTATATTATGTGTTAACAGAGCAAAAGGATCAACATGAGCAACCAACTACATCTCTGAAAATACACCTAAACATTTCCCAATTAAAAAAAAAAAAAAGAGAACAGTCTTCTGTCAATGAAATTTTTTCCTCTATGGAAAATTTAATTGGGACAAATCATCAACTTTATCAGTACACAATAAAACTCCAGCCCCATTTCAGAAAAATTCCATTCAGTTCAGAGGTATTAAGGTACAAAAACAGCCCTTCTGACTTCAGTTGATCTACTCAGGATTAATGGTTTCTGGAATACTGACACTCTGTGGCCTAATTACCTCTTCCACTAGCAATTCCGTTTCTTTAACAGTTTGGCAGGTTAACTGCTGTGCTGCAGTCTGTTCTTCTTCTGACAAAGGTAAACGCTAGGAAAAAAAAAAAAGATACAGAGAACTCTGATACTTTCAGTTCCTAGGGTGATAGTATTTACAAAAGAACTCAATGTTTGTGTAGTTGTTTTCACATGCACACTAATAGACTCCTACTCATAATATTCCTTTAACATCAATACTATAAATGATTCAATGAAAATAAGGTAACTTATTCAATAAAAAGAAGTATTTCACTTAAAGAGTTAAGTTTCTCCATAAGAGTTTAATCAATTTTTGTTTTAGGAAACAGTCAAGTACAAGATCTTTGTTCTCTAAGAAGTCTAAATGTAACACAAGAGACACAGGAGCCTTCTGCTTTAACAGAATCCTGTAGGTAAAATTACTCTTGGCAGCATATCCTTCAAACGCAGGGAAAGAAAATATTTTTTCTTCCTATGACATAAAACTACTGTCTTTTAAATTATTATAGAATATGGTTTTATCTATAAAGTCTTACCACTATCTTGTCTAGACTTGTTGACAGATTAAACACAATGTCAGGGCACTGTCATTAGAATGTTAAAGGGAGAGCTCAGATCCAGGAGAAAGGTTTGGTGTGACTAAAACAATCTCTGCCACTACACTATCAATTAGCGGTTTTGATCTGAATCAAAATCTTATTCGTGGAGAGACAAAAGTAATGCTTTCGCAACCTCTTCAAAACTGTAATGCAGCCATGTCTGAAGACCACTTATGAAAATGCTGGAGCAGGTTTCATAGGCATTATCGTATTGAGAGAAAACTTATTTCTTTGCACTAACTGTAATGCTACCGCATGTTACAACGCATTTTTAACGTACTCATTTTAGACAGTGAAAACACATTTGTCACTTAAAAGCTTTTCTGTCTTTTAAGATTGGTTTCTCTTTTTAATTTCTTTAAGGTAGCTACTTTTTAAAACAAGTCAACATGGAACTGGAACACAGCTGTGCACAGAGGCATCAGTTGCTATGAATCTATTCAAACGTCATACTACCCACTTATGGTATAACTTTAACTCAGAAACCGCTAGCTTAACTGTTGAGTGATGAATCAGGCTAGTGATTTACAAAAATAGATCCAATCTTGCAAACATTTCTTCTGGTAAACCATCTTATCTTCAAAGAGTCTATACATTGAACGGTTTCCAATGAAACTACTCATGTCTACACAGAGGTCATTTACAGGCACGAGACCCAAGTTACTAAAATGAAAAATACTACCTCAAGATTAGTATGTTGCTGTAGTGCCTGAACCATCTTCATTGTGTTCTCTAGAGCAGCACGGATGCCATTCATGGATTCTCTCTGCTCTAAGGAAACTTTTTCCAGCTGCACACATAACATTTTATAACGAGATTTCACCACTGAGAGTTCTTCTAAGAGAGCAACTGGGTTTTCCTATGCAGAAATTAAAGGTACAGTTAAAAAAAGAAGAGAAAGTGAAGGAGTTTAAGAAGAGAAAATTTATGTGGCCACATAAGAATTAAAAGCACAGGAGTTAGAACAACTAGAATATAACATGAAACGACCCTTTACAATGAAAGGTGCAGCTGAGAGTATCTCTTTCACCCATACATTTAGTTTTTCATAAGCAAAAAAGATAGATGACGTTAATAAACCAGTACAACTCTGTGGTTCCATAATAAATACAGGAGGATGACTTTACTGTGTTGGTGAATTTTAATAGCTTTTCTGATTTGGAATAAATTAGGGGCTTCTAAATAAAAAGATTAATTTTCCACTATGTCACAATGGACATGGAGACAAGGACTTATGAAATATTTTACATGCTGCCACTTATTGTTTTCCTCTTTCTTCATCCATCCCCAACGCTTTATTTTTTATTAGTTTATTTAGTTTTTATTTAGTCATTGCTGACTAGCAGGTTTATCTTTGGTCTCATAGTAAGGATGCATTATAGCTAATATAGGACACGCTCTCTAAAAATTAGGCGTTAACACTACTACTCATTTCTCAAAGCGAAACATGGGAGAACTTCACTATACCAAGAATTCAGAGTTTTCTGTCAGTTTCTGCGCTGAATTCATATTATGCCAGTTATCTTCATGTATGATCCAAGAAACACCTTATAATAATAATAAAGTATCAACTAGATAAAAGAACATTCACGTATTTTTGGATTAGAGAAAAATACCTATTTATTACCAACTTCATGCAGAATGCAATAAAATCTATTCATTTGATTTGAAAATACTACCTCTGCTGCTGGATTATCAGGAAGACTTTTCATTATTTCGAACTCCAGTCTGTGTTGAATATAATCCAGATCAGATTCTGCCTTCTGGAACTAAAATATTTAGGATTAGCCACAGTATATTAAAAAAACAACAACAACAAAAACAACTGTAGACAAAACTCAACCATTTGCCTTTCCTGTATTTCAGGAAAGCAGATGACAGATGCCTCCTCTATTCCTCCAATCTATTCCATTAGCTATTTTTTTTGCCAATTATGCTGACACACTTCTAGCCTGAAAAATATAAAGCAATAAACTTTCAGACTTCTATAATTTTATAAGTTAAAACCTGTCATCCAAAGATCTAAGTATTCAGGTAATAAAAAGCAACGCACCAGGAAATCAGTTTGCAGAAATACTTTGGTATCTTGTATGTAAGCTATGTGCCCTAGACATTAACCCAATTTGCTGCACCCAGTACAGACGTAGATCTGGACATGAGCATTTCTTCTCGCCTAAGACTTAAACATGCGTATACACACACTTCTACTGATCGTACCCTCTTTAGATTTACCTAACCTAAATTACCTCATTGTTCTCTTTACATCTTGCCACTAGTACCCTGTTCGTGCAGTTCCCCAAAATGCATGAAAGCGTTCCCATCCATTCCTATATTACATGCCCTTTCAATGCCAAGCCTCTCAAGATGAAGGTTTTAAGTAGTGCTCCAAAGAGGGAATTTATATCAAGACACAAGAACAATGCACCTTTTTTAAACTGATCTTCACAGGTTGCAGGAGATGTTCGATTTTCCCCTGACATTAACATACATTCCATCAATTTAGAAAGCTTTTCCTTGGCTAGTTGCTTTTCTTTTCAAACATTAAGAATTCTGCTAGCAAAACTGTAATACTCAGTTATTTACACACCAGAAACTATGAATAAGTGTTGAGGAGCCAAGTATATCAGAGATTTTGTTATTAATTATATCAGGAATGAATTCTCTCAGATTATTATAGTAACCGCTACACATTTTACTACTCCCCAGTAAACCGGACTGACAAATAGATAATAAAATTGATGACATCACATTTTTTTCCTCGGGATAAATAAGCCACCAGAGAGTTATCTAATTGCCCTGTAAAACAGTCTGCTGATAGCATTATTACTTAATTTTAGTCTGCAATTTCAGTACCTAGTGAAGACTTCTACTTTAAAGACAAGCGGTTTTCCCAGTTCACAAAAGCAAACAAACACTCATTATTTTCTTAATGTAATCATTTGGGGATTTTACAGTCACAGAACAGACTATGATGAAAGCAAGTTAAAAATGGTTGTAACTTACTTCACTTAGTGTAGTTTCCACTAATTATATTGAGCTTAACTCTGAAGTATCATTACAGCTTTTTTAAGGATCAAAATAAGGCTGTATTTGTTAACTACATCCCAAAATATTACCTAGCAGTGCTTATAGCTAAACTGACAAACTTCAGTAGGCTTCGGACGTAGCCTGTAGTTTGCAGTTCACCCTGGATACCAAAAGAATATTTGTTTTAAACATCAGTCCTGGGAACCACCTTCAGGAACTGCCACTAATACCTTCGAGGATCTGGAACTTGAGATAGCCACGCTGCCTAAAGGAGTAGTGTTCAATCTAAGATATTCTACACGTGAAGTCCACTTTCTGGTGTACTGAAAACGTATGGTCTTTCATATAGATATATGTATACACACACACACACCCCCCTTCAGTAATTTTTGGAATAGCTAAAAAAAAGAAAAAGGAAAAAATCTAGTAAAGTCCTTGAGCAGCCATAAATCAAGGGGAAAGCTTTCATCTCTTACTCCCATAACTTACCATCTGACAGCGAAACTCCTTCCCGCATCTACCCCACAAACCAGTCATGACAAAAATGCAAATACAATAAAACGTTTTATTTTATGTTTTTTTTAAAGAGTTCATGAGGGATTTTTCCCAACCGATCAACTGTTTCTGTTCTCCTCCATTAGCAAACATTTTTAGTTTTTCTTTTCTAGGGACAGGCACCCAAAAATGATCATTTTCTGCTTTTTCTCCATCTCTTCCATCTGATTACTAACTATTGGGAATGCAGACAATGAATACGGGTGGCTTTTTAAATTATCCCTGAAGCTCTGTTCTTGAAATATTTCAATACCAATAATTTGAGATGTACAGGATAACAATAAGTCATTAATACCATGCTGCTACTATGATTCAGGACAAAAAATTGAATATCCATCTGCATGCATGTCCATCACGTGGCTGTAATTTCAAGATCTGTGCTTCATGAAAATATTTACACACTTCAGTATCACTACTTTCTCCTGGAAGTCGACTAACTATAGAAAAAAAATTATCAGCAATTTCAAAGCATGTTTGTAAGCACAGAGATGTATTCCTCCATTATGATCCATTTTTCCTTTATTTTATAAATACGTATTTCTTGCCGTATCTCAGGAAACATACATCTGCAAAAATCCCACACTGACATTATAGGTTAAGACCATTTCTATGATGAGTATTGTACAACAATCGCATAGAAAATGCAGTTTATGGGATATACATTTGTAATTTACTCACAGGCTTACAAGAAAGTGTTAGAAACTGAGGCAACACTCAAGCCATCGCTGCATACTCTGCTTGCAGATGCTTTGACAATACTATTGCACTGCTAGCTGTAAAGTACAGTAGTGCAATAAAGTCAGAGCATTCGTTAGCAGCAAGAATTCAGAACGAGTAACCAATACGCTCAAAATATGTATTGGAAAAAATAAGTTGTGTCAGATAGTGGTTTCTGTGGGTCACAGACGTTTGGATAAGGTAGCATTCACCGAGTCTTAACACTGACATGCAACAACTTTCTTATTTCAATCACTGTCATTCCACTGACCAAGAAGGGGGAAAAAAAGAAAAAACACCCAACAAAATGCTCAACAGATCAGTCAGAAATTCATTTTTGAACAATTTGGTGCTCTTTTAACTGGCAACTGCATTTCAAAATTTATGTATTTTTAGGTTTGTCTCACAGCATTCGAAAATGCTAAACTGCTATCAGACAGACGTTCTTAAACTGCGTTACAGAGAACATTTTATGGACACCAGAGCTTGTTCTTCTCATTTGCAGGTGTTGAGTCACTTTAAAATGCATTTAAACACATACACATTTCCCAACATTGTGGATGTAAATGACCACTGGGATTACCATGTGGATGCTAGAGGACCGTGAAAGTGGGGGGTGTATTTCGTAAGTCTCCATAAAGATGTTTTTCTTTTTAATAAAAACAGTAACTTCATATAAAAGTTTGAGAACTCTGAGGGTCTGACAGTGGTGAGATTCTTAACAACAAAATGCAAAGAAACAGAGGAATGGAGTGGAGAGATATGGATGATTGCTGATGCACGCAGAACAACCTGAGTCAACTCCACACCTGTGACATTTCTGTAGAAAACACTGTAAGAGATAAGAATGCTATGCAGCGTTCTTTCCTCTTTGCAGGGCACTTACTTCTAAGGACACATGTATATAGTTGAAGGTATTTGTCATTAAAAGGCCAGTTAACATTTCTCCTTGGCAAATAACTAGGAGACAATGAGTGCAAAAAAAAAAAAAAGAAAAAAAAAAAGAATTACCAACAATCTCATTTTAAAGTTGTTTTTCAAATCACCTCCAGTCTCAGACATGATAATGACTTAGGACTTGTGACCCCATAACATCAAGAGTAACGCAGATAGTATTGCTGGCCAATGCCCTTTTAACATTGCACTGCTTTGTGTATGATCACTAGTAGTACAACATAAAAAGGGCACTGGACAGACACCACTCAAAGAAAAAAAAGTAGGTCCACCAAAAAAGAAATACAGTAATAGAAATTAACTAAATTGCTCTGAATGAAGCACTCACCTCATCTGCCAGTTTATCCATTTGTTATCAAATTTTACTAAATGGATGTCCACAAAACTTCAGTTTCTTTCAGTGCACACTGCAGAAGTGCGTACTGGAAAGCAATGCTAATGAGTCGGCTTTACAATCTTTTGCATAATGAATCTCATCTTATATTGTAGACGCTGTGGTTCATTCAGCTCTTCTTGTTATTGTACTTCTAAGCACTAGTCTCAAGTAACTGGAGATTACCTGGCATTTTCATTCACATTGTTCTTTTTAAGCTCCTACAAATTAGTTTATCCCTGGTTCCATGAGACTAAGATGAAGCTTTTCATGAGATGCCTGGCAAAACCTCTGGGGAAATAGGAAGTCTTATTTTATCACACTTCTGTGGAGAGAGCCAACCTTACAGCCAAACCAGGTAGAAGAAAGAATAAGCAGAAGGAAAAGCAAGAGACAAAGCTACAATATGTGAGACACAGTTGCCAATGTACATGTTCTGATGAACTTCAACAATGACAGAAATATCACACTTTTGAATGAGGTTTGCTTACAGGAAATTAGAAAGTGAAGGTGTTCAAGATGTATTTAAAATACACAATTTTTATAAAATAACTAAATTCTAAGAAGCGCAGATGAAGATGCAAGATAGAACTGCCTTGCACCACCCTGTACTGTTAATGGAAGAAGGCAGCCAGGCGTTACCATCTTCTGCTGGAAGAAGTTAACAGAAGAATCAAACAGAAAAACATAAGCTAACAGGGTGAACTCAAAAATCAATTGGGTTTTCAAATGGACTCCCCAAACGACTTTGGATAATCAGAAGAGGGTGAAAGACGAAACCATAAGCCCAAAACCTTTGGAAGTTAGTATGTGCCATCTGTGCAGATAATTGACCCCAATGAGGTCTCCACACTTCAGTGCAAGATCATTTTGGTCTACTTGTAAACCAGACCGTGAGGCAATGACACATTACTGTCTCCTTCCACTAGCATACATAAATGCCCCTGTTAACTTTAAGGGCAGCTAATCAAAATCTCTCTTTGTTTATTTACATGTCCTAAAATGAGGAATCACTAGTCAATGAACTTTAAAAGCAAAACTTTCAATAAAACACTGAAATAAACCATAACATTCTAAAAACAACCAACCACAAAACAAAACAAAAAAAAACAAAACAAAAACAACAACAAAAACACACATCTAACTGGGGTATAAGCAGGCTTACACAGGAAGAAAAACGTAGTATGAGGAAAAACAAAATCGCTCAAACTGAGCTTTAAAAAACAAACAAACAAAAGATAAAGGGAGCTGAAGCGTACACTGTGGGCAAGGCTGAGGTTTTCAGTCTGAAATTAGAACTTCAGAGCTCTGACAAGAATGTAGCATGTCACTGAAATCAAATATTGTATACTGTCACCACTCTAAGTATTCAGTATGATTACCACAGTTCAGTGGTAAAGGAGAACAAAAATAGCCTCGAAAGTATGGCTACTCTGAAAAAAAAATCTTGTTTTTACAGTGCAGTTAAACTGAGAATTAGGTGACAGTTTGAATCCTCTGATGTTTCTGCTAATGCAGGTATTTTCACATTTATTCGTATAGTTATATTTTATTTCTTAACACAAGCAGTATCATAGCTCAAAATATTTACTCAAAGTGACTTACTGTTACAATGACGCACTCAATCAGGCAACAAAGGCATGTCAGCAAACAAGCTCACATTTAGACAACTTTCAGCCAGTGCTTTCCTTTCAGGCTACACTTACTTGCCCGCTGTTGTTAATGCTTTAAGGGATGCATTACGCTGGTACTAGAGAAAAGCAACTGAAGTAAAAAAAAATAATAATAAAGTAAAAGTAAACTGAACAAATTTAAACACGGGGCATTAAGCAGCACATTAATTTTGTCCATCAAAGTGAAAAGTCTAGCACACATTAAGGGATGATGTGGATATACAATATTCCCCACCACGTTCTCCTGGTGCTCCTATTCTTAATTTCTCTAGACTATGTCACTTTGGTGATATTACTGTGTACTGATAGGAACTAGGAGACTATTAAACTCATTTTTTCTTGTTTTTTAACTAGAACTTAAACCCATGGTTGCCAGAGGGGAAAAAAACAAGGAGGAATCTATTGTACTGTTTGCCACTGTATTGAATAATGTACTTTCCCCCATCTCACGATGAGGCCATTTCTGGTTTGTCAATTAAGATATCTGACAATTAAAATTACAATAATTATACATTTTTGGAATTCCAAAAATTCCTGGAAGCTTGAGGCAAAAAACCAAAGGACATCACATTTTGGAGAAGTATTTCAGCAAGAGCATTTTAACTTTTGTAACGACTTTTGAATGAAATTTAGAATATACTATGTATACAAATGCTTAAGAAGTTTAACTAAAAAAAAAAAGTTGTAAGCAGGGTAACAAAACTATCTTAAATTGAATCAAAAAATGAAGATCGTGATTTGAAGGATGCCACATGGAACTCGTTTGGTTAGAGTTTTCCAGCCCCTATCGATACGTGGAAGCACGGCACACCTTTTTGTTTGCTTTTAACTCCCTTTTTACTATCAACATCGCGAGCGAGGCAGGAAGAAAGGCAGCTATTACATAAGGCAGCTGCGCCTCGCCTTCAGGGGCCGGCTGAAAGAGTGCTGAAATCAAGTTAAAAGCTGCGAAGAACTACGTGAACTCTCTGAAGGAAAAACCGCCCTCCCTCGGCCTGGGGGCCGGTCGCACCCGAGGCCCCGCGGAGCTGCCAGGCCCCGGGGGCCCCGAAGCGCCCGGCCCCGCTCTCCCCTCAGGGCGAGCGGCGCGGCCCGGCC
>VXAL01004940.1:39932-57776 GCA_013399475.1 Chauna torquata
GGCGCCGAGGGGGGCGGCGGGGCCGCGGGGCCGGGCGCGGCGGCGGCGTCCCCGTCCCCGTCCCCCGGCGAGGAGGAAGTGTGCGTGGTGGGCATCTTCGGGAAGACGGCGCTGCAGCTGTGCTCGGAGAAGGCGGCCCTGGTGAGCACCGTGTGCGACCGGCAGGTCTTCCCCCTCTTCGAGCCGCCCGAGCCCGAGCCGGTGGTCGGCGCCGCGGGGCAGGAGGGCGAGCCGGCGGCCAAGGACTACAACCAGCTGCAGGCCTACTACAGCCAGGAGAACCGCGTGCTGTACCTGGTGCTCACCTCCATCTGCGACACGCCGCAGCTGCTGCGGGCCTGTGGGGACCTGGCGGCGGCCGAGAGCAGGGAGACCGGACCCAGCCACTCGCCTGGAGGCCCCGGCCCGCTGCCCCATGCCGAGGCCCACGAGTTCTGGAAGCACCAGGAGAAGCTGCACTGCCTGAGCCTCCTCTACCTCTTCTCCGTGTGCCACATCCTGCTGCTGGTGCACCCCACCTGCTCCTTCGACATCACCTATGACCGCGTCTTCAGGGCGCTGGATGGGCTGCGGCAGAAGGTCCTGCCCTCCCTGAAGGCTGCTATCAAGGACTGCCCTGTCGGCAAGGAGTGGAAGCTGAACTGCAGGCCGTGCCCACCACGTCTCCTCTTCCTCTTCCAGCTCAATGGGGCCCTGAAGGTCGATCCCCTCCCAGGCAGGGGTCAGGACCCCTGTGGCCACCTGGAAAAGCCACCCCCCAAGAAGCACTCCCCCAAGAGAAGGTTGCAGCATGCCCTGGAGGACCAGATCTACCGCATCTTTCGCAAGAGCAGAGTGCTAACCAACCAGAGCATCAACTGCCTGTTCACTGTGCCTGCCAACCAGGCCTTCGTGTACATCGTGGCTGGCGGGGCCCAGGATGGAGAGGATCCCGTGGCCATGCTCCTCGATCAACTCAGGAGCAACTGCACCATGAGAGAGACAGACTCGCTGCTGGCTCCCACCCTGTCGGGACCCAGGAGGTATCAGATGATGCGCCATGGCAGGCAGCAGCTGTCCTTCTATGCAGAGAGCAGCAGCAGCAGCTCCAGCTCCTCTGGGCAGCTGGTGGACTGTACCCTCAAGGAGTTCTTGTGGCAGCATGTGGAGCTGGTGCTCAGCAAGAAGGGCTTTGATGACAGCGTGGGGAGGAACCCACAGCCCTCTCACTTTGAGCTCCCAACCTACCAGAAGTGGGTTGCTGCGGCTTTAAAACTGTATGAAGTGACCATTGAAGGCAAAGATGATGACCCGACTTCTCTCACTGGGGAACTGAGCTCAAAAATCATGGGCAGCATCAAAGTGTTGGAAGGCTATTTAGATATAGACACTAAATTCTCTGAAAACCGTTGCCAGAAAGCCCTCCCCATGGCCCACAGCGCCTATCAGTCCAACCTGCCCCACAATTACACCATGACAGTCCATAAGAATCAGCTGGCGCAGGCCTTGCGTGTGTACAGCCAGCATGCCCGGGGACCAGCCTTTCATAAGTACGCCATGCAGCTTAACGAGGACTGTTACAAGTTCTGGAGCAACGGGCATCAGCTTTGCGAGGAGCGAAGTTTAACTGACCAGCACTGTGTGCATAAGTTTCATTTGCTCCCAAAAGCAGGTAAAGAAGCTTGTTTGTGGCCGGTTCTCATGGCTTAATTTTGTACCTATGTTAAAATGTCACATCTTACGGTGAAAACACCAGTCTTGCGTGCTTATGGAAGATGCAAGTTTGGCAGCTTTAAAGCTTCATCTTCCTTGAGTAGGATTAATTACAGGTGAGGTGTTGTACGGGTTTCTTTTATGTTGCCCTGCTGAGATGCGTATTCACAGCCAGGAGTGACCATTCTGATTTGGAGATAGTTTAGCTTCCGTGACCAATTCAGGCCTCGTCATCTGCAACTTGGTGCACGTGGTGGGAGTGTATATGATGCACTCGCATTGCATAGGAGTAGGACATCAGAGAAACCATAGATGGAAAGGGACTGTTTTATGTTGTCAGTGTTATAAAGGCGTAATCTCCAATAACTCTTCTTGTGTCTTTATGCCCTTGCGTCCTCTAAATGCTGTCTAAAACAGCCACCACTACCTCACTGATGGTGAGCAACATTTAGGGGCAAGTCTGCCCTTAGTAGTAACTTTGATTCAGTGTTGCTGATTGGAGATGTTACATTGGAGTAACAAGAGATACAAATGAGAAGAGTTCTCCAAGAAAAGAAGTGCCCTCCACCTCCTACTTTTTAATAGCTTGAGTTCAATCAAGGAATAGAAACTGTCTGCGATATATGTATTGCAGGCAGAAGAACTACTTACGCCTTCTACAAAGCTTCTAAAAGCAAAGAAGATTCAGTTTAGTGGTAAAATCTACACTGGAACTTTGTATAAAAAGTGGAGAAAGGGAGAAGGAGTTGCTGATAATTTTACATGTGTATATAGCAAGGAGGAGGCAGTGGATGAAGGGAATCAAAGAATCTCTAGAAATAGTGAGCAATTGATCTGGGGTTTGACTGATCTTGCTTTTAGGGGAAAAGCCAGAAGCAGACAGAAATCCCCCAATCCTGTACCACAACAGCCGGGCTCGTTCCACTGGCGCCTGTAACTGTGGAAGGAAACAAGCTCCTCGGGATGACCCCTTTGATATCAAAGCAGCTAATTATGACTTTTACCAGGTAAGTATTAAGTCTCTATTTTTGCTTCAAGCAGTGCTTTTGCTTCCTCAACAAAGTCTGTGCTCTGAAGTGCCCACAAATAAGTTTCCTCTTTTCAACGTGTAAATGTTGCTTAGGGAAGAGATGCCTGGGAACGGGAATTGTTTGCATGACGGGCTGTGTGGGCAATTTCAGTCTTGACCACTGCATGCCAACAGGAGCATCTTCAAGCATACTGATTCATGTGAATTTTAAATCCAGCATGCATGGACTATACCTCCATTGCCACTTTGATTTTCACATAGTACAGACCTCTTGAACCTTAATTGTACCCACTGAATACTATGACTCTGAACTCTCTTGTGTCAGAGGCAAGTTGGAAAGTTAACCATGTTTTCTTTTTCACAGATGCTGGAAGAAAAATGCTGTGGGAAACTGGAGCACATCAATTTTCCCATATTTCAGCCAAGCACACCTGATCCGGCACCTGCTAGGGATGAGTCATCACCTGCCCCTCCGGAAGGCGAGATTGAGAAACTTAAAGAAAAAGAACCTCAAACTCAGGGAGAAAGCACAGGTCTGAGCTTAGCCCTCAGCCTGGGTCAGTCGACAGGCAGCTTGGGCACTTACCCGCCTGACGCCCAAGGTGGAGGGGACAATGCAGAAAGTCATGGGCAGAGTGGGGACTCCAAAAATGAGAAAAGGCCAAGCCTGGTAGATCGCCAGGCATCCACTGTTGAGTACCTCCCTGGGATGCTCCATTCTAATTGCCCAAAAGGCCTTTTACCCAAATTCTCCAGTTGGTCACTGGTTAAGCTGGGGCCTGCTAAGGCTTACAACTTCCACACAGGCCTAGACCAGCAAGGCTTTATCCCAGGAACAAACTATTTAATGCCTTGGGACATTGTCATCAGGACAAGAACTGAAGATGAAGGAGACTTAGATACCAATTCCTGGCCTGCACCTAACAAGGCTGTTCCTGCTAAAAGAAGTGCAGTTGTGATGGGAAGAGGAAGACGGAGAGATGACATCGCTCGAGCTTTTGTAGGATTTGAATATGAAGATGCACGTGGTAGGAGGTTCATGTGTTCAGGGCCTGATAAGGTCATGAAAGTGATGGGAGGGGGGCCAAAGGAATCTGCCATCAAAGCCCTCAATTCTGACATGCCGCTGTACATCCTGTCGTCGACTCAGGGACGAGGACTCAAGCCACATTACGCTCAGTTCATGAGACTCTTTGTGGTGGTTCCTGATGCTCCACTGCAAATAACATTGACGCCTCAGGTAAGAAATGGAAAAGGGAATCTGTTAACTGCAGAGAAAAGTTTGAGCGTTGTAACATTGACTGCAGGACCAGAAGGCACAAGGGTGATAGGCAAAGGTTGTCAGAAGGATGCTGAGAAACTCTTTCCAACCCAAACCAACCTCAGTAAAGTTCTCTAAAAAAGTCATTGCAAAAAGTGACAAAAGCATCTGTTTTGTAAACAGGTATTTTTTTAAACTTCAAGATAGGCTTATGCCAGCTTTACACTTTGTATAAAGTAAGTTTAAAAAAAAAAAGTGTTTTATCAAGGGTAAATTAATAGCATTTCCTTAAATTGGAAAAAAAAAAAATGATTACTACAGAATATGCGCTGTAATAATTTCTTTTTAAAAAGATGACCAGTGAGCAATGACTATGTAAGAATTAATCATTTTAAAAATCAGAGAGAAAAGTAGAGACTCATTGCTGATATTCGTTGTTTTTAGTTACCATTTGAATTTAGGAATGTAAAGGTGAAAAAGTGAAAAGGTGTTTTTTCCCTAAGTTGGAGAGTTTTTGTTTTTTCCTGATTTCAAATGCGTATTAAAGAAATGGAGAAAAAGCTCCATTTACACTTTCTTATTTTTTAAGGTAGTAACATACAGGCAAGTGTATCTTCCTTCAATTACTGCTATATGAAATACTGTGCCTATATAGGTGGTCATTATTTGTTAGAATATGCCAAGAAATCATATTGGTACTCATTGTGTAGTAGTGTCACTGAGTAAGGGTCGATACCGAATGCATTCCATATGAAAGGTGGGAGGGGAGGCAGATTTGGAACATCTTGTAACCCTTCTAGCTGTTTAAGAAGTGCCACAAGATCCTTAATACTGAATCACAAAACAATGGAATTGTTTTTTTTATGGGACACCTTCAACTACTCAGATATGAACCTGTTTCTTTTAGAAGTTAGAGGAAGAATACTGACTGAAACGTGACTCCAACACCAAAATTCCGCCAGTATTATACACACATGCAATTTAGTTCAGTGGTTATTTAATTTTGTTCTTGTCCTCCTGTCTCACTGATCTCTGAGGATTTCGTGTGCAAAAACTGTCAGCCATCAGACTCCACAGGGAGCACTGCAACGTATCTTTTCAGAGGAGAGTGGGATGAAGTGGAAGAAAATTAATGCAGTTAGCAATTTATCATGTTATCGTTTGAAACTGAGGCAAGAATTGAAGGTTCTGTTTATGCTGATACTTATTTCACTGTTCATTCCCAGCTAAAATCTGTATCACACCTTATGACTCTTAAGGGTGTGTTTTTACTTGGAGAATCTGTTACGCTATGCACTGTAGGTTCCACGCACGAGTTCCTCGTGTGACTAAGGCTTTCTCAATCTTTTAATGTGAGTTATACATGACCTATATTAGATGTTGCTGAAATCCTTCACAATGTTTTAGGTAACAGCCAAGGCACGTCTGTGCTACAGTATTGAAATCCGCTGTTAATGGGGTGTTTAGTACTGCCTGGGAGGGGCATGGATTGTGTTTGTGTTGAGGCCTTACCAAGGAGAGCCACAGCTGCAGCCTTAAATTCAGCATCTTGTTGATGTTAGAACTGGAGCTTGTGGATGGCTCATGAGAGTGGCACAGTGTTTTCCTGGAACGTGCTGAAGTGGGTAAGATCCTGACCGCAGGCAAGACTTAGCAGACTTCCTTGGATTCAGTTGGCTCTGAAGTTCTTATTTTAACGATGTTTGATTATCTACTCATTTCTTTTTTGCTTTCAGGTTCAGCCAGGGCCACCACCTTGTCCTGTATTTTATCCTGAGAAACAGGAAATAACCCTTCCATCTGATGGACTGTGGGTGCTTAGATTTCCTTATGCATACGTGACAGAACGTGGACCCTGCTTTCCCCCAAAAGAAAGCCAACAGTTAATGAGTTACAAAGTTCTCCGAGGAATACTGAAAGCGATTACACAGTAAGAATTATTCTGGTAGATTGATTTTAGTTTAAAAAGACAGTCTTCAATCCCAATTACGGATTTTGATTCATAGTTGTTACCTAACAGTTACCACTGTGATCCCATGAAACCCCACTGTCTTTCACTGAAACACAAATTGGAAATAGTCTGATATCAAAGTAGAGAAGGGAAAACGTAATTTTTCTGTTGATTCAGTTTTTGTATGTAAAAAATAAAAGCCAGTTATCATGCTGAGCCTATATTACTACATGTTTTGATGATGATGCTTTTCCCCATCATTATGTTTCTACATAGTTATTTAGGAATTCTTAAAAATGACTATTGCTTGAAATCAAGACTTTCCTGTGTTATATTGAGGCAATGATGGGTAGAATCTCTTCTTTTTCGAATCTGTCTGTAAAGAATTGATGCTTTTAATGTGGTGATGTGAGAAATTGTTCATCTTTGATCCTGTTTGGAAAAAAAGCCGACCTATTACAGTTGTGATTTGTATTAATGCCATAGCCAGAAACTGCTTGCTTCTATACCAAGTTGAAATATTTTACTGCATTTGTATTCATAGATCAGATTTTGTTAAAAAGCTGACCTAAATTCGTATTTTGGAATGACC
Organism: Chauna torquata; assembly: GCA_013399475.1. Lineage (NCBI taxonomy): Eukaryota > Metazoa > Chordata > Aves > Anseriformes > Anhimidae > Chauna > Chauna torquata. The sequence goes on from VXAL01004940.1 coordinate 46,459, forward strand.
AATCTCTTTGGAAACTAAACCTGCTGGTAAATCTGTCAAAAATGTAAAGCAGCACAAGTTTGTTCGGTATAAGCAACTGCAGCTTAAGTTGTCAGTATTGCTTCACGTGTAGTGATTGAACAGAGTTTTGGCTGCTGAAAGGAAGCTTTTAGCCTAGTGTGAATTTCAAATTATGGGAGTTCTCGTAATTACGCTGCTTTCCTAAAGATATGTGACATGATTTATTGAAAGGTAGCTTAAATCCTCAGAGCTTTACAAATGTCTGTTTATGTCAGGAAATCAGTCACGGTAAGTCAACTTCTGACTTTTTGTTGAGGTAAGATAATATTGCTGGGTGGCTGTATGCTGAGACCTAATTTAATTTCCGGAATATTTGTCTTTAATTAGCATGCATGCAAAATTTAATTTGCCATTTTGTAATAATAATTGTACCGCGTGACCAGAGCTGAGACCTGGTTTCTGTTCCCTGTAAGTCATCGCTGATGCGTGGAAAATACCTCCCTCTGTCTGCGAAGAAGACAGTATCTCCCTCTGCACTCCTTAATGAATTTAGGTTTACCAAGCACTTAGAGCTCCAGCGCGATCAATAAAATGAAAAGCGCCGCAGCGAACGGTTGTCTCTGAGCGGCACCGGGGAAGAGCCGGCAGCGTTTGCAAACCGCCCGCGGCAGCCTCGGGGCGGCGGCCAGCGGCCGAACACCGGCGGGCAGGGCGGGAAGGGCGGGGGTCCCAAGCGCCTGCGCACTGGCGCCTNATGTCGGCGACGCTGTACCTGCTGTCCACGCTGGGCGGATACGTCCTCACCTCGGCGCTTCTCCTCAAGTGCCCGGGGCTGCTCCACCGGCCCAAGCGGCAGCGCTTCCGCTGCCGGCACATCTCCCACCGCGGCGGTGAGTGAGCGAGCGAGGGGGCGCGGGNCCGCTGCCTTCCCGCCCTCCCCTTGGGCGGGAGGGGGCTGCGGCTCCCTGAGGGCTCCGGGCGCTGAGGGGCTCCTCGCCCCCCGGCCCTGCTCGTCTCCCGCCCGCCAGGCTCGGGGGTTGGCTGCCGGAGCTTTGTCGGGAGGTTCTTGAGCCGCCGCCGCCGCGCGATGCCCGTAGCTCGCAGCGGGCCCCCTTTAAACCTTCCTCCGATAACCTAATTTTAGGTGCCACCTGCTGACCGGTGCTTGATTTCAAAGCGGAATTAATCTCTGAACTCAAAACGCGTCGACCGAAATCATCTTGTTTTGTGGGGCATTGCGGTCTTGATGGTTTCCCTCTCAAACGGGTGTATTTTTTCTTCCTAGTGGTTCTGTATTCATGATGTCTTTATTCCTAGTGACAGAAGCTGGCTGCTGCTTAGATCAGGTGCAAAAGATCGGTCTCCTTGCCTCTTACTGTCCCTCTGCTTTGCCGTCTGGTTTCAGAAGAAATGCCGCTTGCTGTGGCTCCGCTCTTGCTCCCCTTGCTGTTGGAGACAGCTCATAGTTCAGTGCCGTGGTAAATCTGAGCCCATTTTGTGAGTCTTGTCCCCTCCGTACACCTTCCTCCGAGGCCTGGTGGGTAGGCTGGTGGCTTCTATATAAAATAGCTATAAGATAATTTTAAAGTTTCTTCTATCTTCTCTAAAGTATTGGGTGGAAAAAAAAGAGAGCAAATCTTATTTTCCTGTTCTGTGCTGGTGAAAATCAGTTCTGAGCTGTTCCCTGCTGCCCCTTTCAGTTCACGAAAATATTGTCAGTCAATTTTCTAGTAAGTATTTTACCCTAAATTGTGTGAAAGATGTGTTGGATGCTGAGTTTAAACAGTTTTAAATGTCATTACTAGCGCCAGTTTATGCGGTGTTTGATCACAGTTCTAGACCATCGTCCTTAACTAATATCACTGCCTTGAATTATTAAAACACAAAAACTAGAGCTGATTTCTTAAAGCTTTTACTACTTGGATTTCTTTTATTTGGTTTATGAGATAGATTAACCTTTATCACTCATAGTCTTAAGTATAGCATAAAACGTACCTTTTGGTTTGGAATGTGCGCATTAGCTGTTTCTGGTAGGTATGTTTTTTCATTCCACAAACAAAGGTTCTTAATTTTGATTGCTACCTGTTTGTTAATTTGCAAGGTATTACAAAGTTGCAGGTGGCTTTGTAGGAACTTGGTATGACCTCTGTGATCTTTTGTTCTCGCTTCTTCGCAAGACCTTAGTTAAGACACACAGCCCTAAGCCTCAAATGCAAGCACTTAGGCCAGGCGCACTGAGCGCCATTACAGCGGTGGAAAAGCCTTAAAGGGAGGATTATTCATTACGCATTCAGAGGCGAAGTCCAAGGTCTTTGAATTGCTCCCTCTCTGCATATATAGGTAGAAGTACAACCCTTAAACAACATCTCAGCAGCCTTTTGCTCATCAGGTGCTACGAAACTGAAGATCACTTACATTTCACTCTCTGTAGTGTTTATCTTGTAACTTAAATTCCCCTGGGACTTAGGTGCTCATCAGGCTGTAGCTGTTGTGTAGCTTTAGATGCAGTGTCAGGTTTCCTATTGCATTACTCCTGTCAACTTGGGAGCTCAAGGTAACACTTAACTGGTTTGGCTTTTTCCTCTCTGAGATGAAGCTTTGCATTTGAAGGTTTTTAAGTCTGTGGGGCTTGGTTGTGCTTCTTTCTTCATGCAGGAATTTTCTTGTCTCAGTTTATAGCTCCTCTGTGGAAGCATCCCTGAATTATTTCTTTACTTCTGTATAGTTTTCAAATTGCTCATTTCTGGGATCAATAATTACATACTGATACTCTGTGCTAGAGTCCTCTGTCAATGCCAGCTGCGCGGACTGGATTGCAGAACCTTCAGCCCAAGGTAGCATTCTCAGATGTAAGTGTGTATACCCAGCCTGTCTGAGATTTTTACAGAATTGCAGAGTAGTTGAGATCGGAAGGGACCTCTGGAGGTCATTGTGTCTGACCCCCTTGCTCAGAGCAAGGCCAACCTACAGCAGGTTGATCAGGACCCTGTCCTGTTAGGTTTAGAGTCTCCATCCTTGGATGTACTCAGTAGCCTCTCTGGACAACCTGTTCCAGTGTTTGATCACTCTTACAATAAAAAAGTTGTGTTTTTTTTTCTTATGCTTAAACTGAGCTTCCAGGATTTCAATTTGTTCCCATTGCCTCTCGTCCTCTCAGTGGGCAACACCAAGAAGTCCAGCTCAGTCTTCTTTACTGCCTCCCGTCAGGTATTTATATGTTGTGATAAGATGTCCCCCATGCCTCTCTTCTCCAGGCTAAATAATCCCAGTGCTCTCAGCCAAGAATCTCTCTGATTCTTGTATGCAAGAATCTCTCATCCCTTAATTTTCACAGCCCTTCTCTGGACTCACTCTGGTAGATCCATGTCTCTCTTGTACTGGTGAGCCCAGGGCTGGCCACAGCACTCCAGAGTGGTCTCACCCGCGCTGAGTAGAGGGGAACAATCGCCTCCCTTCACCGGCTGGCAACATCCTTCCTAATGGTCGTCACTGCTTACACTGGGGGGACGCACCAGAATTTGTAAGGGTCATTTTCTTGAGCCAGTGGTTGACTTTGACTCCTTCATGTCCCACAGTGGTGCTTTCAGAGCTTGCTTGTCGTAGTTCCCTTTTCTGAATGTGGTTTGTGAAACCCATGTTGCTGATTTACAGCTCACATTTCAGCTGATCTCTAAATTTTTTTTTCCTCATTTCCCCAAAACACAAGCCAGGCTTTTTGTTACCGATTGCTTTCACTCACCACACCTACCTCCCTAGCACATAACTTATTACAGCAGTCACTTAAATTTTTATTTATGTAAATTTCTTCCCAGAAATGTTAGGATAATGGTTTGATCACAATTTTTTTTTCCCCTTTCTTGCAGTTTAGGGTGTATGAGCTGTATTGTCACAGTTGATAGGTTACCTAAAACTTTATCTTTTTTATTGCAGTTAGCTTAAACCTGCATATGACCTGGATAATTAGTTATTTCCTGTCTGTTAGGCAATCATCAGAAGTATTTGATGAGATTCTTGTGCTCTCCTTTATTCCTAGGTCACTTCTGCCACTCAGCCTATTCCTAGTTCTGCAATCAAACTTCATAAAATATTGGTGATGTCTAATCATAGAAGTTGATGTGGATTTACTATATTGGTTTATGTTAAACCATGGAGGTTTTGTCATTTTGATTCTAAGTCAGTTAAGCCTTTGTAAGCTTGCCGATGCAAGCTAACCTGACAAAAACAATTCTAAATTGCTAGTTCTGCATGCATGGAATTGCATTGCTTTAATTAAATAGCTAAGCACAGACTTAGGTAAGTGTGTATTGGCAAAGCCTTGTTAATAGGCAAGGCCTTACTGGAGCTTCTGTAATTGTTGTTTACAAAGCCTGGCATTCATCACTGCCAAAGAGTAGATAAAATTTGCGTAGATATCCTTGTCATTCCGTGTATCTTCCTGAAGTTGTTTTGCTTTTCAGTATATCATCTTGCAAAATTTCTGAGGTAGGGAGAAGGCACAACCTTTTCCAGTCCCTAACCAGGCTGATTTTCAAAGATTTTTGTGTAGGTGATGGCTTCCGAGTTAGAGTTTATTCCTGTCTGACAGAAAAAGTAATTTACTTGTCCATTCTTTTCTTAACTGGTGTTAATGTGTTTCGTTCCTTGTGTATGAGACCTCTCTTTGTCAGCAGCATAAACCTCTATTGACAGATTTGTACTGTTTCAGGAGGTGTCCTTGGACTGAAAAAAGGTTGTCGCTTCTTTGAGTATCACCAGGGTTCCGTGTTTAGGAAATAACAGCTTCAGAGAGTCTTCTCCCTCCAGCCCTTGTCACCTTCCCTCTTACTACTCTTCCTCTTCCTAGCTCTGAAATAGACCTTATGCACAATACCCTTACTGTGGCTGCAGAGCATATTGTCTTAGCCAAATACAATGCCTTTAAGGAAAAACAGGGCACCCAAATGCTGGTAAAATAAACACTTTGATTTGTGTATTCAAAGTGTTATACAAATCCAAGATAACAATCTTTTTTTTTTTTTTTTTGATTGTTTTACCTTGACAGAGTCCTGTCTCTTGGGTCTTTCCAGTGGGTTAACAGCAGCTGGGATTTCTGACTGTAGCTTCACACTCATTCCTCCAAATATTTCCTCAGAATATGTACATTTTAAATCCATTAATTTTGTATTTGTTTCCTCTGGGATTGAGGGAAGGAGGAGGATTTAGTACATGTTCTAGTTTTTGTTATTTTTCTAGGTGCTGGAGAGAACCTGGAAAATACGATGGCAGCCTTTCACCAGTGAGTACGAATGGAACCAATAATGTCTGCTTCAGTGGTGGTGTTGTTTTTAATGAGTGAAGCAATTACAAAAAGATAGGACTTCCATCTGTTGTTTGGGGTACAGTGTCCTATTTCTAAAAGTCATCTCTCCTTTGAATGACTTCTATGGATTGCTAAGCATTACTCCAATTTAAAGGTGAAGAAATTGGGAAACCACAAACTATGATGTATACACGGTAATGTAGTAGACTGGCGTTTGGAAGTAAAACTCCCGAGGCCTGATTTCCTCCTCCTCTAGCTAATTAAACATGGAACAATGCTGCTTCCATGTTTAATGGAGATTGTCTATTGATTTATCATTATAAAGCTATTTTTGTAACTAATAAACACTTTTTTTTCTAGATAAATTGATATTTCTCAAAAAGTATTTCAGATCATCGTCTATACCAGTGTGCTAATTAGCACACAAGGCTGGATTTCAGGTGGTCTGAATTTCTTGACTGCTATTATGGCTGTAAGCACTTCTCTTAGATATTCCACAGTTTCGTGGTATTCAGTTCCCTCCTCTGTATAGAAGGTTAATAATTTGTCTCCTAGGCGTGTTGTGACTGAAGTCTTAATGTTAACAAACTTTTGATATATCATCTGTAAAGCTATTAGAAACATTTGTGTTATGGTTTTTTTGCCTCATACACGCGCTTCATTTGCACGACATGTGAAAGCCTCTTATCTATGGGTTTAAAATTGAGTTGGTACTGGAAAGCCTTTTAAGCCTCCAGCTTTTAAGAAGCAATACATTCTAACAGTGTTCTCAAAAGCATTTGAAAAAGTAGCATATCTAAAACTCCAGCTGCCAAAGAGCAGTGACCAAATCATGTTGACTACTCTTTGTTCTTGTTTTTTTGTTTTTAATTTCCTTTGTGCTAAGTAGCCTCATCAGTTTGCACATTTCCTTGCAGACTGAGTAGTGCCAGCTTTCCCAACCAAGCAGTGCTATTGAAAGTGCTGCGGTATTTTCTATCTCCATGGAAGCTTAGCATAGTTTTGTTTTATTCCTGCTGGCCTGCCTGTTTTCAACTCTGCTACCACGCTTTCCAGAAAGTGTTTCTTTTTTAACCATTTCTTAATTTTGATTTAGTATCATATTGGCTTTATATGCATTAGGGCTCTTAAAAAGAAAAGTTACACCGCAATTTATTTTTATTTCATTCTCAGAGGTAAGCTGTAGTACTTACAGTAAGAACTGTACTAGGAGTCAGATCATGTTTTGTGATAATACAGGCATTTGTCTGTTTCTGTTCTGACCGTTTTAATTATTTTACAATTGTGATGTAACAAATGCATTGAAGGTCCACTTTTTAAACTGATCACAACTGCCAATAGCAGAGTCCTATTACTTGTTTTGAGATTGTCGTGGCTGAATAATAAACATATTCTGCCGGAAGCAGAGTCAGCAATTACCTTGCATTAGGCAATAGAAGGTGTTCTGGCTTCCTTGTGAAGGGCTGAAGGCTTTGTCCTTCTCACCTACTCATTGCCATCTCTGCTGGTAAGCTAGCAAAAGGAATTGGGTAGAAAACTGGTGATCCATGTGATGAAAAGTCATCTGGATTGGCTCAGGTGGCTCATATAAGCCAGTCAATTTATAACCCATCAGATTTTGTGTGAAGCCAAATAGGGTGTGCCTGCAAGAGATGTTTCTGCAGGTTTGGGCAGGCAGGCACCTTTGACCATTGATGTAGTTGAATCCAAAAGAGAATGCTTTTCTGGAATGTATGACCTGCCTGCTTGTTTTCATGGTAACCTGAACTATTAACAAGCAGATAGTGTAAATAGCATAAATAAAGCTGACAGTAACTGTAGAATATTTAATATTGTTGCATAACGGAGAAATGCTTCTAGTATTTAAACAAAGTGTTTGGGGGGGGGGTGGAGGAGAAAACCATTGTTCGTAATTTCCAGTTCTATACTCACATAACTTTACTAATATTCTGGAAAGCAATTATAAGCTCCTTGTACCAAAGACAGAATTTTTTGTTTGCATAGTAAAACATCCTGTAGATTTCTTGGGCTGTAGTCATGTTATACTCTACTTAAATGCTTCTGTGGTGGTGGTTTTAGATTTTAGAATAATTCTTTTTAAGGTAAAGGAGACATTTGAAATGTCTTAAAGTATTTGGGGATCTGGCATTAAAGATGTCCTGATAATTTATTTACAAGTTTAATTGTCCCTAGTGCAAACATGTAGTTTAGCATTGTCTTAACAGGAAGCTGCTAAGTAAACTCTCCAGTCTTATCTTACAGTATTTACATTTATTTTATGATCGTTCTTGGCTTAGAGAGAAAGTTTTAAACACTATAGTTACAGCAATAAAAGTATGTCGTCAACTTAGTATTTATAAACTGTACATTGTGCTAATAATGCCTAATGGCATTATTTTCAGAGATAAGGCATTTCTTAAGTATTTCCTGGTATATCCTATTACTTGGAAACAGTTGGAGTTGAATGAGCGAAGAGCTCTGTCATCCTAATTTGCAAATGTGAGTCTGCTTTACAACTTGAGTTCTGGTGTGGTTGGATCAGAACATATTTTACTCCAGATGTTTTCCAGATTGTCTTCTCTGCAGCAAGGTAGATCTTATACATTAGTACAGAGCTGCAGAACGAACTGATCTACAGCTGAAAAAACTCATCACTTTAAGGAAGCTTATTAGCAACAAGCTACTGGTAAGAGCCTGGCAAGTTCTCAACATTTGTTAACAAGGCGAGTTGTTGTTCTCCTTCTTCCTTTCAGCATCAGTCCTGAACATTTTGAATGGTAATATTTCTAATAAGTTTTGATGGTTAAATGGTAATACATGGTACTACATGGGGATGTCCTCTACAAACTTTGCAAATCTGCAGCGTAGTTGGAAATGCTTCTCATCAGGAGGAAAAGTTACACAGAACTGTATATCTTGTGTGTGCAGTATGACTTTTTTTTTTTTCTCCCCTCCTAATTCTTAATTGGTGCCACTGGAAAACAGTTAACAAATTGGTTTTAATTTAACAATCCCCTTTCTGAATGTTATCCTGGCTGGACCAGAAATTGTGTTAAGCACTTAAGGGAGTATGTTCTATTTTTTGTTTTGTCTTGTTACTGCATTTGTAAATGTTTATGGCATGCCTGTACTTCAACAGTCAATAAAGCCTTTTTCTTAAGGAAAAGGCTGCTACTGGAGTCACTGACTTTTGAGTCAGGTATAGAATGTGCTCACAGATGTTAAACATCTGTTCATAAAGAGCAGCCAAGTTTTTTAAAGGAAGGGTTCAAAATTCAGACTGAGACATTTAGCTGTCTGCTGGAATGATACCTTCCTTGTACCTTTCTAATGAAATGAGCAATTCACTTCTCATTGGAGTAAAACTAGTTTTTTTCTTTTCTGCTGGGAGGTTTATTGTACTTTTTCCATCAGTATTACTATGACTTTCTGCTTTCTTTCTCCCTCCTCCTACTAGTTAAGCTTCTATAGAGTGAACTTGGGATTGGATTAGAACTTGACAAAGGTAGTGGATTGGAACATGACTAGCTAATTCAGCTGCATTTCATTGAAAAATATGATTGGGTGTTTTAATGATTTTTTAATTTAAAATTAAAACTTTTTCATCAAATACTTTTTTTAAATGTAGTTTTGCTAGCCAAAAAAGCCCCAAACCCAAATGCCCCATTGCTCACTTACTGAGCCATCCATTCTCAACTAACTTAAATCAAGTAAAAGAGATGTTCCTATCCCTGTGACATTGTTTATGCTTACTACAGAATTGATTTTTTTTTTTTTTTAAAGCACTTGTCTTCCAGTGGTAAACGTGCTGATACTAATGAGCATCACACTCAGAATTCTGAAACAATACTATAGAAGTAGGTTTCTCAGCATTGAGGAAGTAGGCTGCAACAGACAGAAATGTCACTTGATTTCAGTGGGAGACAGAGCCAAGGCTCTCAAGTCCAAATCCCATCTCTGATTCATAGTACTTTGTTTATTCTTGCATCAGCTTTCTGCTGCAGCAGAGTTATTTGTTTCTTGCTTGGCAGTATGGTTATGAGGATTCATCGCATCATAAAGCATCTAAAGTACTTTCACTGGGATTAGTTCAATTGAATAACGTATGTGTTAGGTTTGGACCTGTACAAAATACATGTGTGGTTGAAGGCAGACTTCTTTGCTTTCAGTGCAGTTAATATAGGAACAGACATGTTGGAGCTAGATTGTCACCTGACGAAAGATGAGCAAGTGGTTGTGTCCCACGATGAGAATCTGAAGAGATCAACAGGAGTCGATGTCAATATATCTGACCTCGAATACTCTGTAAGTTGAAGAAAAAATGTTAGTGCTAGATGATGTTTGAAAGTGTGTTTGTAGAACGGCTGGGGTGGGCAGGAAGCGTGTGTGTGCTTAGTAACCAAAACCTATGGAGGGGATTCATCTTGTCTGACTTAGAAGGAGGAAAAAAAAAAAACCACCCTTAACTAGGCTCCCTGTGCAGTAAAGGGATAAAAACAGGCGCATTTCTAGAGGCTGATTGACTCTGTCCAACTGCAGCTTGGATGAATAGCTTTCTGGAGGCAGGCCTGTTTTGCCATACTGGTGACAAAGGAAGCTTAATCAACAAGCTGCTTCTCCTATGACTAGCTTTTTAATGGGCAAAACTGGTAGAGGAATCCCACCGGCACTGCCAGTTTTAAAAGCCTGTTTTGCAGAACTGTCTTTCCATCTGATATATAAGTGGAATTCTCAGAATTTTCAGATGGGTGTCTGGAAACATTTTGCCTTATTCAGCTGCAGGTAACACCAGTCCAAGAATGCCAAATAATTCAAGTGAGAGTGAACACAATGCTTGCAAAATCACTTTTTAGGCAAGAGATAAAAAAAAGATGAGTTTTGTCTTTAAAGGTAAATTACCTGGTTTATGAATTACAATTTTTTTGTCTTCTTCAAGAAAAGTCATGATTATCCCTGCATTTAAATCAGTGTGCTTTTTTTCCCCTTGATTTTTAAGGAACTTCCACCATATCTCTACAAATTGGATGTCACATTTCAGAAAGGTAAGTTTTTGTCTTTCGCTGTTTCAGTTTGCAGTTACAGTAAGTAATTTTCCATGCTGCAATTTCTGATTTTGGCAAACAGAGTAGATAAGTGTGTATTTGCTTCTATCAGTATCTGGATAAGAGAAGTGTTAAAATATAATCCTAGCTTTAGAAACTAAAATATATTTTTTCATGCCAGCAGTCAGCAGCTAAATTTAAGATGTAAGATATCTTTTTCCAAGTAAACATCCCAGTTGTTTGCTTGGCTACTTCTGGCAGCTGCTTTCCAGTTCTCCTGTGACCTCTTCAGAGGGTGCCGATTTAAAATTTGTTGTTCCAAAAACAGAGAAAGCAAAGACAGTTTCTTTACAACTCAGATGCCATTGTGCTGGTGCACTCTGAGCTTGAAATATGAGATGTCAGGTAATACAGGTATTTTCAGAAGGGTGAATGAAAAGACTAGTAGTTACTGTATGTATGACTTAAAGATCAGTATCGGTATTGCTACAAGAGAGGAAAACCTAGAAAAAGATCAACTTGTTTTCTTGTGAAAACTGTTATTTTGGGGGCTGTAATTTGAATAAAGTGTACAAAAAAGGTTTCAAAATTGCAAAATATTTAAAAATGCACCAAGCTGAGCTCCACAATATGTTTTCACACACATACATCTTTTGTTTGTGCACAGTAATACATAGAGCCACAAGCAGTATCAGACACTAAAATTTGCGGATTTTGGCATCTGTTCCCTTTACTCAGTGTGCTTCTCCAGTACGTTTTCCTAGAAGGAAAGTTTTTCTCATTTGGCCTCATTTCATATTAACCTCATTGCATTTGGTGTGTGGTGACTGAACCCATGTTGGCTAGTTCAGGATTTTAATGATGCCTGCACTCCTACTGTTGCAAAATAATGACTGAGTTTCACATAGTTTGAACCTGAATGTGAAAATGGCTCGGTGCATTTTCATTACAGAAGTGAGCTCGTCATAATTAATTAC
>VXAL01004940.1:74541-116235 GCA_013399475.1 Chauna torquata
GCCCTGCGGCTGCCCCGCTTCCCGGCGCTGCTGCCGGAGGCCCCGCAGAGCAGGCCCTGCCCGCTGAGGCTCGGCTCTCCGGGGGTGACATCGTGGCCGCCGCGGCGGAGGAGAGCTGGCGGGGCGGCGCGGCCGGGGTGCGGGGCCCCGCTCTCGCCCCTGGCCAGGCGTGCGGCGGCGGCTTCCCCCATGTGGGGGGCGTCCGGGGTGGGAGGGTGAAACGTCGAGGATCCGTCGTGTTGTGCTGCTCCGCAGAAACTTTTCGCTTTGAGCCGCAGAAGCCAGGCAAGTTGCGATGGCAGAAGTAGCCGTGGGGCAAGCCGTGGGTCCGTAGGTTAAGATTTCAGTGCTGATTTTTGACGCCAAAAGAATCCGAGTTGCCCCAGTTTAAAATGTGGCTTTAATGAGGCAGAGAAAGAAGTTGAGCCCCCTTCCCCTGCAGTTTAGTGGGGTGAATCTGTCTTTGCTGTTTTGTGGCCTCCGTCTTAAAATACAGAAAGAGGAAGGCCACCGAGCTGGTGCGCTGAGCTCGCAGATAGTGGTTAAGCACGGGTGGGACGGGACACCTGCCTTCCCGACACTGCCTTCCTCAGGGCCTGCTACGTGCTCCAGATAAGGATTTTCTGCTAATGCGTTTACAGTTACTTAAAGCTTGTACTGGGTAGCACAGAGAGGCCTCTGCTGAGTTAGGCGGTTGGAAACAAGCAGATACTGAGAGCTGTGCTTACAGTGCATGAGAGGATTCTGCCCGGAGAGGATGTATTTTGTGACTTCATTCTTGCAGAGCACTCCCATTTATTTTGTTTAAGACTTCATCATGCTGGGATCCGTGCCTCTGGTTTCTTTTAAACGTTGTTTGCTGTGTAATGGTAGTGCTTGAATGGAGAATTAAGATGTTCTCTTTTTCTCGCTGGATCCCTAATCCTTGTCTCATGTTGAAAAAACATTTAAAAGTAAGTCCTTGGTGCTCTGAAGGTAAAATTGGGAATGCTGCAGGAGGGGCAAAAATATTTCTTTCATCTGGTGAAAATGTCAAGTGCTTTTTTTTTTTTTTTAATTTAAAATTTTTAGCTTTTCTTGCAGGTGTCTCTTTCATGGTGCCAGGGTCAGAGTAACTGGCAAAACCGTATTGGTCATTGAGCTCCCTTGTGTCCTCTGGATCCACAGATTTTGAATAAGTGATTTCCTTTTTTTGTTGTTTGGTGTGGGTAGTTGAGTCAGGGTTGCACAGAGGAAGGCAGCATCACTACCTGTAAATCCACATTCCCTCAAAGGCTCCTTGACTCATGGTTGAATACCTGTTGCCGAGAGAGAATTTAATTAAAGAACTGGTCACTCTGGTGTAAATCCTACCTAACTAACATTTTAGAAAGTGGGAGCTCCTTGATCTGGTGTGGTACCACACAGGGATTGCAGAGGAGTAAAAAACATTTATTTCTTGTTCTTGCATCATGGTCTTGCCTTTGACCATGCGTGTGGAAGCCTCTTAAAGAAAGGCCAATAAAGCTAGGCTTTCGCTGGGCTTTGGTCATTAACTGGCAAACCTTTGTTTGCTCGAGCTTAAGAAGAGCCTTCATCAGAGGTTGGCTATCAGGTGCTGGAGCAGTGGGATTCCAGAGAGATCACAAAGTGGAGTTTTGAGTGGAGAAATGGGGAGTTCAGTTCTTTTGGCTGCTTTGAAGCTGATCAATGAGGTTCAGGGCAGAATTGCCAAGCAGAGTGTATGTATCACTTTGAAATCATTGCAAAATAGTTTCCTTTCTCTTCTGTATGTTGGTCCTTTGGTTTGCTCCCTCTTTTCTGTGCTTGTTAATGCTGAGGTCTTGTCTCCTAGATCTAATCACAGTAACTGAAGGATAAGGGCAAGCTTCCTATTCCTTCCGGAAGCCGAGACAAGTCCATAGAAGAGATCGACTACTATGACTCATGTAAGGATTTTTCATTTCCTTAGAACACATCTTCATCTGGTAAATCAGCATGTCTGCCGGTGGTGTGATGCCGACTGAGCACCTGGACATCTTTTTCCCAAAACAAAGACTTTTTGTGGTTTGGCCTCTTTGGTGTAGGGGGCAGAAAATGCAGTTTTCTGGGTGGGCTGCTGCTTAAGAGTGCTGCTGGGCTCGGGGCCTGAATCATACTCCCTGTTTCCCCCATTGTTCCATGCTCATGTTCGTACTGGAGTAAGTTCGGCATCTGTTCTCTGCCATGTCTTGCTTGCCTTTTTGTTCCGTGTTAGGGCATGACCCAGGTAGTGGTCTTGCGTGAGCTGATTGCTCGTGTTCTGATTTTGCCACGCTCTACTCAATAGCCACGTCTGCCAGACCTGTCTGAGAGGGTTGTCGCTCGCTGGTGCAGAATGTGTCGCACCTTGGGAGCAGCTTCTCGTCCGGAAGTGTCACTGGACTGGCCAAGCCACTTAAGGCTGCAGGAAATAACGTAATTAATAAGACTTAGTTCTCCCACATCTTGTACCTGACAATCTCAAGTTACTTGATGGTGCTAATTAAAGCTAATCACACTCCTCTGTTTTCAGTAAATAGCTATTATCCCCACTTCACTCTTGCTTTAACAAATGATAGTGCCAGGCAGCGTGAGTCGGTGGAAGTTGTGGGAGTGCGACCTGTGAGAGCCGGCTTCCTGTGTCTTCACGCAGGCTTACACGTCCAGCCAGAGGTCGCTGCTTTTGTACCTGTACAGGTGTTGTTACGGCATGTTAAACGGTGGGATGTTCTGCTGACTCACAGAAATATGCAGCTTTTTGACTCTTACTGCAGTTGCAACTTATACAGAACCAAACTCCCCAGGTCGAGCAAAGGCTATTGAAAGTGTGCAAAGCCAAGGATGCTTTGAATCTGCCCTTCAGAGAAGGGTTTGGTCCTCGGAGAGGGAAGGCAGAGTGGTGTCAAAGCTGCTCTCTCACTTCTCCTGTTTCACGTTGGCAGCGACTTCATTCTGAGGAGAAAAATGTGGTATGGTATGACCTAGGAATTGCATAGCTCAGCCACAGAACTCTGGAAGATTTGAATTTCACCGATGAAGTATTACTAAAGGATGGCTCAAGTAATATGTTATTAAAAACAGATTGTCCAGCTGTGCAAAAAAAAGATGGAGTTAATAATTAACTATGAAAAAAACTTAATGAGAATCCCAGGAACTCCCAGCTCAAGCATTCGTCAGTAGGCATGGAGCTGCGAGAGGCGAGTCAGTTCGCATACCTTGGCAGTAACGTGCAGGCTAGTGAGGATATCCAGGAGGAACTAATGACAAAAACTGGTAGGGTAACAGCTGACTTGACTATCTTAAACTCAGTTCGGTTATAAAGTATCTGTCATGCCAGTACTCAAGCTGTAAATCTTCACCTGACTTTTCTCACTTGGCGTAGGGGTTCCTATGCCTTCAATGGAAATGTAAGCTAGAAGGATGATGCCTGAACTGCCATGGAAAGTATGTACCTCATTAATATAGTAGCTGTTGCATACAAAATGTTTCTGAAAGAGGTTGGTTGGAATTCAACACGTTATCCTTTGCATTAGTCAGAAAAAGAGATGCAGATATCGGAGCAGGAAATGAAGTCTTTGTCTCTCCTGTACCATGCTCTTCTGGGCACTGCAAGGTTATGTAACGGATGCTCTTGGGAAGAACCCTCTGAGCAGATGGGTTTCATGAGCAGATGAAAACTTGCAGGATTTTACAAGGGGAGCTTGCAAATAGTAAGCCCTGACAGGCAGCTGTGGCAGATCTGTCTCTGCTGCAAATTACTGTTGAATTTGGAAAGATACTTGTCTTTGTTGTGTTCTCACCGTGTTCCCTGTCAGTACCTAGGCTTTACCAGGGAAACAGATGATCCATCCAGCAAAACAAGTTAAGTGAATCCTAGTCATACCTACATTTGCCAAAAAGGAAGCTAATAGAGCAATATAAGGAGTACGAAAGAAGTGTAAACATGTAAGAGGATTTGGATGGCTAGGCTGCTCTACAATTAAAACAACTGAGGAAGAGAAGTCGGGAAGACAAAGAACATTTCCGTTTTGGCAGCAATTGGTCAGTTGGGTGGGAAGAGCTTGTCCTTGATGTCTTTAGTTCAGGTTGGCCCTAGCATAAGGCGAGGGGTGTCCTTTCAATTTGTAGAATGCTGGATATGCATAATTTTGGCAAAGTATGATATCCGTGATCTGTGGCTGCAAGTGCTGCCATCACGTTGCACACGTAGCTTTCTCCGGCAGGAAGATGGCTATGAACTGAGGAGCTCCATCTTACCGTGTGCGTGAGCCGTTGCTGTTATCTCTGGAGCATCATACGTACTTGGCCAATTCGGATGAAGGACTGTTATCCCACCGCGTGGGATGTTGGCATGAGTTTTCTTGAAATGTAAAGGAGGAAGTGGAGTCATTTGTGTTTTAAATTACTTCAGCTTGCAGTTTTTATTTATTTGTGGCACAAGTGGGATTTGCTGGTAGGAGCAAAAGTAAGTGCTAGCTTGTTTCAAATCTGTTTGGGCCAACAGTGCTGCTTTTCTGCAAGTGTGTTTCCTCCTGCAGTTTGGCAAGTCACGCTGGCATCCGTTGTAACTGATCGTGGAGTTCAGCCGTGACGGACTGTACCTGCAAAGCAGAGCTGGGCAGCTTGCAGCTACGGAGCCTGCAGTGCTGCCTGCCTCAGCAGCACAGGCTCTTCTGCATTGCAAAGATGCTGCTGCCAGGCAACTCGCAGGTGAGTGGGACGAGGATTCAGGCGGAGGTGTCAGTCATTCTTCTGGCAGAGGCTGAGCCTTGCAGTCCATGTGCAGCAGTTTCAGAGGCAGGCCCAGAAACAGTAACAAATTTTGAAGCCAACCCTGCAAGGTGATGTCTGTGCTAGCTGTCCTGCGTCTTTTGAGATGAAATTGTAAAGGGAAGCATTTTGTGGAAGTTTTCCAGAATTATTTCCCTCCCTTGCCTTCCGCTGTGGTGTCTGTAGTGTGTCAGACTGGATTGTTCTGAACAGCATGCTTTGATCTGTAATGCAGGGAGAGATGAGTTAGCAGTTCTGACACTTGATGGACCTGAATGGGCCGAGTTTAGATCTGTAAATGAATTCAGAAAGTTCTCGTGGTCTCTGTCGTCTGCAGCCAGGGAAGAAGCATCTCTGCAGGGCCTTCACTGAGATGCTTTAACCTATTCGTTTGCTTTCCAGTCAGTTGCGAGATGTAGATCAATACAAGAAGGCTTTTGCTTTGAATGCAGGCGTCCTCTGGACTTGCTTGTGATGACACAGTTGCACCTGAGAACCTGGAATTGCACTGGTGTGGATACTGGCTATTTAAAAAAAGTTAATCTGTTTTAGTTTTATTTAATCTCCAAATTGAAAGAAGGTAAATCAACCATGTAAAGAACAATTAAAATATATTTTTTCATAAATTACTTTGGCTTTAATAAGTTATAGATTAATAGAGTTAGTATGTACAGTGACGAAGCTAGACAGACTCAGGGAAAGAAAAATTAAACCTGAAGTGAGTTTTGAAGATTTGCTGTTTGTTCCTTCGGTTAATACAACTGCAGTGACACTTTTAGTATTGATAGCTACTCAGCAGAATAATAGCCGGTGTTTTTCCTGACAAGCCGGCTGTGGTATGTGGCAGCACGGCAGGGGCAGTGTGGTTGGTGTTGTGCCTGTCTCTGATTCACTATGGCCAGGTAGTCTTTAATTGCTACTTCCTGAATCTTTGTGATGCCCTCTAGTGGTTACCTGGCGGTTGGCTGCAATATTTTTTGGTGTCAGTATAGCCTTTTTACATCCAGATCCTTTTTCCCAGAACCACACAGTACCTCCCAGAGGTGACGGCTGCTGTCTCCAGGGTGCAGATGAGAGAGCTAAGGCCCACAGAAATGAAGTGGCTCGCTAGGAGATATCCGGAGGAATAAAGGGAATTAAGTGTATTTTTGGTTGAAGGTGGTCTAAGTGAGAAACCTGCTCCATACTGTATTTTTAGTGCAATTCTGTGCATGAATCTGATAAAAGTAAAGGTAGTCCATCATTTCTCTGTTTATTTTCCTTTCTCCATGGACTTGCAAGGTTTGGAGAATGAGCTGAAGGAACACAGGCACTGGGGAAGGACACTTATGGTTCACGTATCAGTAATTCTGTTGATCGTGCTAGTACTGCGGATGCTTCTTACCAGGAGTTTGAAATTGGTGCATTTCAGGTTCTGAAGAAGTAGAGGCATGTTGCTTACATCCATATGCTATTTAAACTTCTTCTTGGCTTTCCCTTGTGTCCCATGTTTAAATTCAAAATGATCATCCTTTCTTTCAGGGCCTTTCACAAATACCGTACCCTACTACCTTCAGATCTGGCTTCATCTTACCAAAGCTGTTGCAGTCCAGTGCCGTGGTGAGAACCAAACCACCCCACGCCGGGATCCTCATGGCAGTACTGCATCATCAGAGCGCGGGGGCTCCCCAGCTGCGCCAGGTTTCTCTGGGGGTTCAGCATCTGAAATGCTGACACTAACTGTAATTCCACAGGGAAGAGGGAACTGGGTGTTAAACCCAGACTCCCCTTTTAGTGTGCTTTGTTTGAAAGAGGAAGGCTAGTCTCTAACTGCAGTGCATTAAGCAATGTTGAAGTAGTTTCCTTGTCAAGAAAACCCTGATAAGTAAGAGTGCTTACCTCAAGCATTTTGTTAAAACCGTGCTAAGACCCTGGAGCACCGCTGGCTGTTGAAGTTTGTGACCTTGTGGAAACAAAGAACTCTCCCAGCCTGATTCCCGTTGTGGTGTAATTACACTCAGCACAAGTACGTCTCTGGTTCTTCCTATATTAATGAGAAGAGACACCAAAGAGGGAAGATTGGGTTTCTGGACAGATGGACTTTTTCAGAACTACTGCAGGCAGCTTTCTGTAGCATTTGCTCTGTTCTGCTAAGCATTTAACCAACTGAAGTTTCTTATCTTAAAAAGCAAATAATCCATAAAACAAACCCTCAAACCCAACAAACCTGCTGTTTGTCCTTCCAGAATGAACAGGAACGTTTGCCCCTGAGCTGCATTGCACATGGGTTTCATGCAAAATTAGACTTGGGTGTAATAGGTTTTGTTCTCTGCTACTGTGGCGTGTGGGCTTGTACAAAGAGTAGCCTTATGTAGCAAATGTTTGGCACAGACTTCGCTTTTCTCCTTTTTTGTGTTTCCCAGATTACTGAACAACTTAATCTGAAAAGTGGCTGTTGGGCAGGTGAAGGAGGAATACTGAACTAAAAAGCTGTCTGAACAGCAAAATGTGTGTCGTGGTTTTTTTCATAGCGGTGGTATCTGACTCTGCAGGACTAGGCAGGGCAGCCCTGACATAGGCAGTGTGTGCAGGCAGTGCATTCAGCTGATTCTGTCACCGATTGCCACAGTAGACGATGTTGATGAGCGTTTCCCTAGAATTCAGTCTTTTTGTCTAAACCAGTTTTTTGACTTCTTGCAAATCAATTAATATGTACAAATTGCTGTTCCATTGGCTTGATTGCATCCATTCTAGAGATAAATTCCTCTTGAATTATAAAAGAAAAACACTGGATTATGTTGCGGATGGCAGATACTCATCTCTGTAATGGTGTTGGGCACAATAATTAAGTAACCAAAGCATCTTTTTTTAAAAAAAAAAGTTAATGGAACAAATCCATAACTGCCCACTGTCAGTGAAGCCAAGGAACATTAGCTCATGTGGTTCTGAAAAGCCGGAGGCACAGCCTAAAATCATCCTCATCATGCCTTTGTTCTGCAGTAGGATGAATGCACCGTTAGCTGCTGAATGTATTATAAATCAGATTTGTTTGTCACTAGGACAGGAAAAATAGCCAGGTTGGTTTTTGCATTGCTGAGAGCCACAGATCTTATTTTATTTAATACATTTCAAGATGATATTCAAGATGGATATGGGTCCCTACAACCTAGTAGCTGGGCTCACAGGATGTAAGAGTGCGCTTCCTACTGTTTTTCTCTCCTCTCCCCCACTACGATGAGGACAGAGCTCTTGGTAGATAGTGTATGTGAGCAATCAGGCTGTCGGCTGAACATAGGCAGTCCCATACTTGAGTTTATCTGAAGGTTTTTTTTTTCCAAAGGCAGTTTCTTACCTAGCGTCTTAGCTAAGTTTCCCAGCAATGTCTTAGCTCCCAGATCTTTATTCTCTCTTCTGCCTTAAGTGAAGAGATCAATTTGTTTTGCCTTCTCAGCACAGTACTGAGAACAGGAATTACAGTTTATCTTAATCTGTGCCCAGATACCATCTCACTTGAATTTTTTTGTCCGGTTCTGAAAGGTCAGATGTTTTAGCTGATGCTGAATATGTTGTGAGGTCAAATAAATGAATGCTCTTGAAATGCTTTTGCAGAAAGCTGTATGCAGCAGATAATTTGTGTGCACACATATTCATTTTTCTGTGAGACAATGCAGTTGTAGTATTTCCTGGTTTATTCATTGTTCTAGGACGCTGATGCCTAGGAAGCCTGGCCAGAGAGGTCAGCAAACAAGAAATAAGGCGCTGCTCCTGCGTTACTCCAGTTGGGCATCATTTATGTCTCCGTTTGGCTTTGAGGGTGCCCCTGGACTGCTTTCTCAGGCTGTGGTGCTGCAGTGCTAGATTGTTGCTGTTGTAGGCAGCTGCTGTTTGACAAGACAGTATGCAAAGGAAGCAGTAGAACTGTCGGCTGGTGTATTTACCTGCCCGTGCTGTAGCAAAAGGGGGGAAAGAGAGGGAGGATTGCACCATTTCTTTAGATCGATGAAAACAAAAGTTTTGACCTGATCTGTTTTCTCGTTCAGAAATTAGGTGAAATCACTGCCAGTCCTTGCTAGCTCTTCAGCTGGTCTGCCTGCTGTAATCCGTTTCTTCCTGACAGGGCCTGGTGCTTGCCTTGGAATCCAGTCGCGTTTGGCCCCCTTAAGGGCACACTTGGTCTCCTGCTTCCTCGTGCTTAGAGGGCGAGGCACGTGGCTCACAAATTCCAGGCCCTGAGATCTGTTACGGATGAGATATGGCATGTCAGCTGCTGGATCGGGGGCCGGAACTGGGGGATGGCTCTCGTGTCTGGCGACTGTAAAGGCTGGCACAAGGTTAGTTCAGGAAGGCTGGGATGTGTTACTTAAGTCAAACTGGCAGAAAATAAGGTCTCTGCCTGATTTTTGCATCCTGTCTCTGTCCTTTTGCAAACTCATGGTTCATCTTCAAATCGCCTCTCGCCTGGGAGGGGAAAACAGTGCTGTCTAGGGCAGAACTAACTTAGTTTTGACAAAATTCTGGTGTGCTTGGAACTGGGGCAGGATACAGGTGAACAGCATTTGCTTCTTAGATTAGTGTCAAAGGACAGATTTATTGAAGTCCAGAGATGCAGCAGTGCACCAAATAGTGCACAGGTTGGCCAGACAAATTTCGGGCAGGAGCAGGTTTAGTTCCTAACAAGCTGGAGAGCGAGCTCTTCAGTGTCAGGATGGATCTTCCAAAGCTGTCTCTGTAACTTTAAATGGAAAAGGTTAATCTGATTAGTTAGTGTTTGCAAAGAGCTTTAAGGATGAAAAGTGCTATGTAAGTGCTATTATGATCATGACAGATACGCTTTATCAGCAGTTTGCAGGATGAGTAAGAATCTCTTTCCCATTTGACTATATGAGAGCTGCCTTCTGGAGAGAAGAAGAAAAATATTTCGGGGGAAAAAAAAAGGATATCCTGTTGGCTTACCAGTGTGTGCCTCCTGTTGAGCACTGTGCGTGACCATGCTGCGGTGAACTTTGGACCCTGCTAAATGGCACCCATGTGAGCGTCTGACAGCTCTCCAGCATGCTGCTTGCACTAACCGTGTACTGGAAAGCTTGCAGACACTGCTGGCTCTCGAGGGTTGTCCAGCTGGCAGTAGGTTTGGCGGGTAATGCTTTCAGAAGCGCTAAAGTGACGTGGATGCCTTGGGTCTTCTTATTCAGCAATGACGAGAAGACTTGGGAGAAGTGTTAGAGACGGGGTTTCCATAAGTGGCGCTTTGCTACCGAGGTGACATGGTTGTGTTGTTTTGTTTTCTTGCAAATCTGCCTGACAGAGTTCACACTTGAGGCTTTCCAGCAGACAGCAGTAATGGATTCACAGCCTGATTTTTGCTGTTTTTTCACTCCGGACTGTTCTGTCTCAGTGAGATACTTCTGGCCGATGCTAACCCTGGGCAGAAGAGATGATCTCAAGTGGGCTGCATGCCGCGGTTCTGCAGGACTACCTCATAGAACAATTTTCTTCTGTCCTGCCTTCAGTTCCCCGATAGACTTTCTGATTTCCATCCCACTGTTTGACAGTTTCCCCTTTAGCAAGCCAGAGGGATGCATTTGCGCGGAGCAGTCCGAGTCCAGCAGTGCTCAGCTGCGTACCTTGAGCTCGGTGTGTCGCTGGGGCTTTGGGACAACGCATCCTTGTGAGCAGCAGCAGAACCAGCTTAGCATGCGAACGCCAGGGAGCTATTCTAGCAGTGTAGCAGCGTGGTGACCTGGGCTGGCTTTATTCTGACCTGGAAGATAATCAGATACACTTCAGGCAAGTTACTCACACCAGCTTAGAGACCAGCTTTAAGCTCTCGCACTTTTCTGGTTTGTTCGCTTTAGAAATTTCCATTGCAGGTCAGGTGTGGGTGGTTTTTTCTTGTTTTTTGTTTTAAGAGGGAGTTGTTGCAGTATTTGATGCACAAAGTGCAGACTTAGAAACTGAACAGAATCGCATGTTTTATGGAAAGGAAAATCCTCATGGGAGGAGCAGCCAGAGCCCATGATTAATTTCTGGAGCATGCATGCACGCCATGTATCGGGGAGGGAGGGGAGCTCCTTCATTTATCCCGTCTGCTGCTTCCATCCTCAAAGGAAACATTTGTACCTGGTAAGGCTTATAGATGTGGGATCTGAAAAACTGATTTCTGACAGAAAAAGTCCCAAGCTTGAGCTACCTAGCAGGTTCTGTCAGATAATGTTGGATAGTAAAAAGATGTTACCATCCTGAATAGGATTTTTAACTGTCTGCTGCTATCAAGGGTGAACTTGGCTCCTGGCTTTGACTGCTGTCGGATGTTCTGAGGGGGGGAAAAAAATGATAGAGTGCAGTTTATAGAGTAGCTTCTGCCTTCAGAGCTTGCAGCAAGTTAAAAAGGCAAGCGTGATACGGTAATCCTCCGTTTCCCATGTGGAAACCGGGGCAGAATGGAGAGAACTGGTTTGGCCGGCCGTGCACTTTCCTGGTGGCAGAGGAAACCCAAGTTCAGCTCCCAGCTTTCCCGCAGACTTCGCCGGCCGCTGCACGACTCGCTGATGCGGCACTCTGGGTGCTGGTGCCGGGCCCCGGCCGTCCCTCTGGCTGATGGAGCCCGGCTTCTCCGAGGGCTGGAGTGGAGCTGGACCTAGCTGTGTGCTGTTCCCCAGAGGCGTCTGGGAGACTGGGCTTGATGAAAGTGATCTTTTTAGCATCTTCGTGCCTCTGTAGTCCTTTCCAAATCCATTAAGTGTTGGAAGGATGAATAGAGACTGTGAGCGTTTGAGTGGTAGGAAGGTGGCAGATAACAGGAGCAGGAAGATGAGGGCGGGCAGCCAGTCAGCGGCTGAGCTGTGAATGCAGCTCTGTCCTCCTCGGTCTGATCCGCAGACTATATATGTGTCTCCTGGCTGTTCTCGCTCCCTTCTGCTTTCCATCGAACGCTTGGTCATCCTGGTGGCCATGAGACTGCCGTAGCTTGCTTTGTGGCATCCGTGTTGAGTATTCTGTCTCTGTTCTGTTTTGAACGCAGGTTTGTGAGATCGTCCGTTCCCTCCACCTGAATCTCTTCCTCTGAAGCTGTCACCAGCGTGTGGAGCCTGCCCCACACCCGTCACCTGCCAAACCACGGCCTTTACCTGTGTCTTCCGGTGTTTCCCGTGCGACCCGTCCTGTGGCAGTGCCTCCTGGGCCACCCCGGAGTTCACGCAGCGCTCGGTGGCTCCAATGGTGAAGATGACAAGGTCCAAGACTTTCCAGGCATATCTGCCCTCGTGCCACAGGACCTACAGCTGCATTCACTGCAGGGCTCATCTTGCTAACCACGATGAACTCATTTCCAAGGTACGTGCGTGACCTCACCCTGCAGGTGCCGGGCAGACGCCCGCTCCCCAGGCAGCAGAGCAGTGCGCTCAGTCACGCTGCAGGTCAGTCGCTGTGCGAGTGCCTGGCCTTCACTGGTACTGCGGTTTTTGCTTGGAAAATGGGCTCTTAGCCTAAAGGATCTAAGTGCGAGCTGCTGCTTTTGTTTAAAGTCATCTTGAAAATAGCTGCAGGGGACAGGTTTCTTTACTGGTGGTCTGTTTCTTCCCACGATGCTGGCTCTTACCTCTCATTTCCAGCTGTGAAACTGCACTAACTGATGGCCAGGACTGTGTGATGCCTTCCCAGTACTTCTTGTGTCCTTGCTTGTCAGCATAGCCAAAGGGTTCTTGCACGATTGTGAGTTGGAGAAGTGTCTGGAAATGTTCTCTCTGTTAAACTATAAACTGTACCAAGCAACTACCCTAAAGCCCTTACTTAAGGGAAGGTTTGCTGATGCTTCTACTGAAATGTAAGACAGCTTTATAAAGACTGTTGAGTTGTTGCTCAAACCCACGTCATTTTGCCAGCCTCCCAACAAGAAACTTTGCAGTGAAGAAGCAAGGGGTGGATGGTGGGTTGTGCACTGAGCCAGTAAGGTTGGAAGGATGCTGGCCTGTTTTGTGATCCCTTGATCACAAGGGGAAGGGTCTTGAGGATAAGCTGAATGAAAAGCTTTTGGAGCTGGTTGATTAGAGGTCTTTGCAGGGGGAGCAGGCCAGTTAAAGAAGCTCTTTCTAAAGTGCAAAAACTGCAGCTCTACTTCCTCAGAGTGGGGCTCTGAGCCTGCTGTGCCTGGCTGTGGTCAGGCATCAAGTTTCCAGGTTTTGGCTGCCTTGGCAATCAACCCTTCCATAAAGTTTATTCAGCTCATAAAATCTGTGTTCAGAAAAAGCAGACACACCATAAGATTTATTAGCTGAGTTGAGAGGAAATTGCACTCCGAGCTCTGTGTGTGTGTGTAACTTAAACGAGTTCAGCTTCTGGAGCAGCCTGGAGAGAAAGGCCAGGATCACAAGGGACGGAGGTGCTCTGCCTGTTAGAAAGGGTGTAGTGCTTCCCTCTTCCTGTTTGCACAGAAAAGATAAGAAGGTGTCACCTTGGATCAAGGGCCTTGGTTGTACAGCTGTAAAGGTCCTTTTGGATTCTTTGTGTTGGGTGCTCAGACTTGCCTTCTTCCACTGGAGACCGTCTCCTTCCTCTTTTCTCATGGTTATTGCACGGCTGGGCTGATCCACACCTCTGTGATGTTATCTCCATGCCAAACAATTGAATTTAGGTATCCTGCTATGAATAGTGCTGATTGCAGGCTGTTACAGTTTTGGTTTTTGCATCTTCTGTGTAGACAGGCTTCCTCTTAGGCTATCACTTCTGAGTCATTCTGGGTCTCTTGGGGGCTCCCCCTGCTCTGGTACAGTGGCAGCTGTTCTCAGCAGAGCTGTCCTTGAGGGCTATAAAGCCTCCAGCTTTTAAAGAGGAGGAGGTTGTACATTTCATCAACAGAAAGAGGTTTTGAAATGTAAATGTCAACAGCAGAGTCTGCCAGTCTGTGCCCAGGTCTGGGCATGAAACACATCCAGCCTCTCAAACCAGCTATGTGCCTTTAGGTGCTTGTTCCTGTGCTCAGTTCTGATATCTGTAAAATAGGGTGGTCAATCCCCTGCCTCTCCATTGGGAGAGCTGTTGCAGGCTGGATTTTGTGTTGGGGACCCAGAAGCTGCTTTACTGGATAAAAGACGGAGATGTGTTTTACTTTGTGTTTGTTGTAGGTCAGAATTTGTGCTCTCTTCTTTTTAACCTGGCTGGTCCTGAGCCAGGGAAAACATGTGGCTGTGCATGCCCAGTAGCTTCATCTTTGACACTTCTTTCTCCTTCTTGTTCCACGTTTGTGCCCCTTCTGATCCTCTGTGCAATGCAGCCAGCTTTGCAGGTAAGCAGCTTTCAGCAGGGCAGTGCCAGTGCTGCACGCTGTTTGGAATTTGAGCTTCTAGCCATCAAGGCATGCAGTGACTGTCCAAGAATGCTGACTGCTAAAATATGAACACAGGAGGGAAGATGCAAAAGCGCAAAATAAAGCTGTGTGTATTGAATCATGGAAGTATTAGCTACAGTGTGCTTGGGTGCTTGTATCTGCTCGCTCTAAAGGTTTATTGTGGACTGTGGTGTAAATTTGTAATGGTGCTGGGACCACGTTGCTCGTGGAACATTAGCAGGTCGTGCAGCTTGAATTCAAAGGGTTTGGGGTTTTAGGTTTTATTTCTCACAGTTATAAACCTTAAGATGCATTCTTTGTATAATTGAAAACTTTATAAAAATAATTGTGCAATCACAATTTGTATAACAGACTATTAAACTGAGAACAGAAGGGCAGTCCCTGCCTCAAGGGGTTTCCAATATGTGCAGAAACTTTCCCAGGCAAACTTAAATAGTCATCTTTTTATCTGTTTGAGTTAGGATTTAAACATCTCCCTGAGGCCTTCTGCAGTTCTTTCATCACAGACTTATATTAGCATCTGAGAACCGGGTGGTGGAATTGCCGTACTTGTTTTCCATATGAAAATCTAACAAACTGAAGGAAGGAGCAAGCACCATGAGGACTGAAAAGGGAATGGGAGATTGTTTCAAACCAGCGTGTTTCTCAGTCCGCAGTGTATCCCATCTTGAGCCTGACTATGTCACTTGATTCAAAACAGCCCAAATGACACCATCTTTGGAAACGCTACTCAGAAAACAGGCTTTTATGTAACAGCAGGGTGTTGGTGTTTTGGCTTGAAGAAATTAATTCCTATATTCATTTTGCCCCAAGTTATACAGAGACCACATGAGAACTGTGCTGCTTGGCGTGCCATGAGCTTTTAGCTCCTCTGGATACATACAGATTGCAGTATTGGCTCATGCTGTTGGCTGAAGTGCTGGCTGGAGCTGAATCCCAGTATTGTTCTGTGTCAGTCCATACTTTTTCTTCATCTCTGCATTTCCCCTCTTAGCCCTTCAGCACCAGTGTTAACTTACTCAGTGTTTTGCCAGGGCTGGGTATCAGAAGCTCTTTGACAAATGTGCCTTGGCAGGACTGTTTTTGCTTTCTTTTCTTCTTTAGGAAAACCTTGTGCATTAAAATGGATAGAAAGTTTCTCAATAAGCCATTGCTATTTAAAGAAAATAATCGATGCTGAGGCTTTTAAGAAAAACTGAAGCTGTTACATGAAGCCAGTTACCAAAATGTTGCCTGCTTACTTTGCCTTTTATCTTCTGCAGCCAAAGGGAGAAAATGGTTTAGTGTGTCTGATTTGTAATGAGATCTAAATTGTGGATTGGATTGTCTGGCCAAGAAAGGTCTTACTTAAGAAATAGAAGGTGATCAGATAGATGGGTGGAGTGAGTAACTAGTTTTCATTTATATGTTCCTCCAGTGTCTGGGTTAGTGTGACCAGAGGTTCTTGTTCCCTTGTAGCAATGTATCATTTAAAAATGTGTGCCAAATCTAGTACGTACTCTTGTTTCATTGCTTTTTCCAATGCCTCAGTGGACTGAGTCTCTGGGAACTCAACCTAGCCCTGCAACAGATTCCTGTGTTTTGTTCCTTCTTTCCCCACCTGTACAGCTGAAATGATGCTGTTTCTTCCAGTCTGCTTGGAAGATAAAGCTTTGGAGCAGGTACTGTCTGCTCTTGTGAATTAGTACAGTGTGTCCTAATCCTCTTTGCCTTTACTGTGAAAACAAAAATACCATGCCAGGCAACTGTAGTTAAAAAGTATATTTCAGTCCCTAACAATTGCCAAAAAATAAGTGAAAGATACTAGTTGTTGCCTGGGAAAGAGAAATGCACAGCATCCCATGGTTTTTAGAATCTTTAAGAAAAATATGTATTCCATAATCAATGGTAGAAAAACCTCTCTGGAAAGGAGACGGGCTTTTCTTGAGAAGCATGCCTTCCGCCTTATTTTCTAGTGGAGCCTGAGGGAACAGCTAACTTAATAGACATTCAACAGTGTAAATAGCATTTCCTCTCTTTCTCAAAGTAGCAGATGTGGTGCTGGTTTCTGCCTACTCTGTGATTTTCACGCTCTTTGTCAGTCTTAGAATTCTGTCTAAATTCATGTGTACCGTGCGTCCAGTAGGGAAGGATGGGAACGAGCAGAAACATGCAGGCCGAACGCGGCCATGTTGGTGTCTTGGTTGCTGACTTTTTTTTGCTATGTGAACAGTAATCCAGCAGAAATGTCCCTGATTATGGAAGTATGTAGGGAATGTCTTGTGGGCGTCCTGCAGTTTCTTTTTCCATGAATTACTGTGATCCAAGTGCTAAACATTATGCAGCAATGTATCCTCTGAAGTTAGCCTAAGGCTTGCCTAAGAAGTTTAATGTTTTCCTTTGATGTCTGCTCAGGACCCTTACTGAACATGAATGTGAAATCCTTCAACACAAAAAGGCTGCAGTTCCTCCAGCACAGAGAATTTAGAAAAAAAAAGAGAACTTGTGTGTGCCTAACTTTCTCAACTGGGGTTGGATTGTTAGCTAGGGAACACTTACAAGCTTTATTTGCTGTCTTTTGAGACAGGAGTTGCAAGGTTTATAAGCAAACCTCACTCCCAGTCATTATGCATCCCTGCACATCTTGCATCCCTAGTTGCACCCCTGGCAAGCAGACTGCTGGAGCCTGAGCTTGTTGGTACAGTAGCCTCTTAGTGATCCGTATGGCATGCTGAAAGCGTCGAACTTTGCTCCATGTTACAACTGGAGGATCTTAAAAGGATTTGAAACTTTGGTGCTGGTTTTCAGGTAAGTCGTGGATGAATTCGGCTACTTCACCGCATTACCATGCACCTTGTGTAGATGGTGCGTTTGGCAGGCACTGTGGTAAGCAGCAGTTGTTCGGCTTTTCTTTTTTCTTTCCCCTCTGAGTATGTGAGGAAGGCAGCGCGTAATGTTCCTAATGCCTCACTTCTCAAGAAGCAATCAGCAGCGCTGCCCAGTCACCATTTGTGTGTCAGTTCACCTTGAAGACATGAAGTTACTTGCTGGGGAGGGGAAGGGGAGCATGCACACAAGCCAAAGAAGTAACCCTAAAATCGTGATGTGGCTGTTTTGAAACTTTAATCTAATGGAAAAAGAAAGAGGTATTTGGTAAGTGGCCAAGACTAGTCAAGTGAAAATCCTACATTTCTCTCATAGGGAAAAACTAAACTGTGTGGGGTAAGGTGAGTATTCCCTTTTCAGCGGTGAAGTTCTTACCATTTTCCATTCCATTGGGCTGCTTCTTGCTTTAAAAGTAGGTCTTGTTTCTTCCCAGATATGAATTTAAGCTCCCAGCTTCACACTAATGAACTCTTAAGTCCAGGAGCAGCTATCACATCTGACCTCTTCTAGAACATGGGCCAGTGAGTTTCATCACGATTGCAGCATGTCTTCCAGAAAAAGCATTTAGTCATGATTTGAAGGCTTCAAGAGGCAGAATTCACAGCTCTTCCGGTCGCTTTTTCCAGTGGTTAATCATCCTTAGTATTAAACATTGGAGACATTGAATTTAGCTTTGTCTGGCTTGTGCTTCCAGTCGTTGGCCATTCTTTTCTTTCTTCTTTTCTTTTTTTTTTATTTGCCGGTTAAATAATCTATAGTACCTACTGTTTCTCGCTATAGAAGTTATGGGTATGCAGTAACCAAGGTCACTCTTGATCACTTTTTTGATAAGCTAAACAGATTCGATTTTGTCTGTCATGGTGAGATGCTATTTTTTCCAGTTCTGCATCATTCTTGTGCTGCTTTTCTACATTTCTAGCATTTCGACATCTTTTCAGGAATGGAAAGAGAGCTCGTCTCATTGTTCCAGCCTCAAACTCAGCAGTACACAGCAGTAATATCTTCACAGTGTACACATTTCATAATTGCATTAGTCTTACTGGCTCAGCACTGCACAGTAAGCTTCTGTTCATTTATTTTGCTATTAGCTCCTTATGCACCAGGTTTATCAATTTTATGCACATTTCTAGCAGCTGTCCAGTGGCTTTTGCATCCTGCTTTTCAGCTCTTACTCCAGAATGAGTCATCTTTTAGACATTATGTGGAGCTTTATTCTTAGTTGCAAGTATTGCTAGAGTTCAAGCTGTATGTGTTGAGCAGCAAAGCAGTTCTGTAAGGAGTCACTAGTGCTGGTTTTTTTTTGTTTAGCTTCCCATTTTGCTGCTGTGAACTTGTAGTATGGTACGTGGTAGTTCTTGGTTTCCATGAAGCTTAAAATTAAATGCAGGTTGAGGGAACTCTAGGTCTCAGTAGAACAATGTGTCATCAAAGTTGTTAAATGGGAGCCTTTTTCTTCTGTGTCTTGAGCAGGAGACTGAGCACTGACTGGGCAGAGGTGAACCCTGGCAATCAAGTTCATCCCCAGGATGCCATTACGGACAGCTTGGTGTCTGCTGGCCTCGCTGCTGCTGGCCCGAATTGCAGCAGGGAGGAGGGGAGTGGGTCTCAGCAGCGCTGGGTCTCAGCAGCTCCAAGCCTTTATTTAAAAAGCAGGGAGCGAGCGTAAACAAACCAAAATGCTCTTTGCTGGAAAAAGTCAGAATATGAAATCTGAGCTGCGTAATGAGTATTTGTAGTACCTGTTCCATAGTGCAGCTACCTAAATTAGATCTTTCTGTCCTGTGTAATTGCTTCCTCTGGGGCTTATCCTGCAAGTTACTGTGTTCCCTCAGTTCCTGCTGGCCTGAATGGGATCTGAAGACAGTCAGGATCAGGCCTCTTACTTAGTCAGGATGTGGTTGTTTAACAGAAAGAGCCCAAGGAAATTTGTACCTCCTTGTATAATTGTGTTTATATAGCAATTAATTGCTTATGTGATTTTTAAAATACTTCATTCTGTTCCAAAAAAAAAAGGAAAAAATTAATGATTCAAAATGGTTTAGGATTCCCTGTCAGGGAAGGTAAAAATGGATTTTCTAATCCATCACTTTCTTTATGGAAATAACTCTCCTTTCATCTACCTCTTCCTCTCTCTTAAAATTGATGGCCTGAGCATAAATAAAATATTGTTCCCATTTATTACCCAGGGAACTGCCAGGGACGAGGGACAGTGAATCATCAGGGTTTTTGCTGTATCTGCTGCAAATCCTGAGCAACTGGAGCATGGAGTTGATCAGGTCTGAGCCTTCCTGGGTTCCTTGGGTGTCTCAGTTTTTGGCCCTTGCAGTTGGAAGAGGAGGAAATGCCAGCAGGCGTGATGGCTTGCTGCTGGGTGCGCTGCCCACGCAGGTGTGTACTTTTCATGTGATTTATGTCTGTAAGAATGGGGCCAGGAAAAATGTAGACATGTGAGTGTGTGTCTCACAACTCTGAGACCTCTGCGTGCCAGGAATGGCTGGCTGGTCTAATCCGAGATTGAATTGCACGTGAACGTAAGTGGGGGGTATCGCTCCTCCGCTTCCTTGCTGTCGCGTGATCGGGCAGGAGCAATTCTCCCTTCTGGGTTGGGCCAGAAGATGCTGAGGGGTGTCGAAGCGTGGGAAGGGAGAATAGGTGTTGGGCTGTGTCTCAAATGCTGGTAGGAGCTGGTGAGATAAGAAAAAAGGCTTTTCCACCTACTGCCTCTTGGAGAGAAGAGCCTGGCTTCTCGGGAGGAGTTTCTTGTGATACTTTCTCTTGCGTTCTCATTGTATAGCAGCAGGAACTGCTAGCAGAGGGCTTCACCTCCGTTTGAGGGGAGCTGTTACATCTGCCAGCAAGAAGCAGATCTCTGGGAATCTGGCCTCTCCTGGAGAAGGGGTCTCAGCATCTGTCCGGTGGAGGTGTTTACCCGGTGGTCCTTCTCGGCCAGCAGGGGCTGAAGCTCCAGCACATGAGGAAACTCCACCAGAGTTCCTGCTCTTGAACTGTATTCAGTTTTTGCATGGAAATCCCAACTGTCAGAATAAGTAGCAATAAGCAAGGTAGAAACTAAGACCTGTCTTTACCTGAAGGGTAGAATTTCAAGATTGCCAGTGATCTCTGTGTGTAGCAGTGATTGCCATGGAAGGAATGAGTCAAAATCACATCACGTTCAGCTGCTTACAGAGCATCTCGAGTATGAACACCTCAATTCCAGCCCAGCTCGGAGAGGAGAGGCTGGGGGGAAAAGCAGGAGCGTGTGCCCACGCATCCCGCTTCCGTGCTGCGGGCAGGCACGTGCTGTTAGCGGCGGCTGAGAAACCCCAGCGACCAGGGAACGGTCCAGTGGTGCACAGGTTCTTGTTCAGGTTCCAGAGGGCCCGTCCACAGCAATGAAACACATTTCAGTACCATGACGCTTGTTCTGTCATAGAGACAAACATTTGGAATTCAGGGGTGAGAGTGAACACGGGAAGGTAACTTCTGATGAACCTCAGCAGTGAGGCGTGCGTGTGGTGCTGAATCGCACAGCGCTGGGTCTTTCCCGGGGCAGAGAGGAGCTGCTGCCCCACGCATCCTCCTGTGAATGTTTCTTTTGCTGAAAAGCAAGTCTGCGCTCACTGTCAGCACTGGTGCCATTGTCAGCCTAGCAGCTGTATTAATGGAATACAGCGTTCTGCTGATATGTGGGCAGTAGCTGTTATGCTGCTAATTAAATAACTGTTGCACTAGCAGTTTCCATCTTCCATCCTGATTCTGTCTTGTGTTTGTAGCGATAATTAACGTGGGGAAAAAGAGGGCGTCACCTCCTCCCTGCCACTCCTTTTTCACAGGGCCTGATTGTTGGATGCTTCAAGCCAGCACCAACCTCCAGGAAAACAGAAGCACTTAAAAATGGGGGGGGGAATGCACAGCTGCTGCTGTAACAATTGCAGCAGCAATTGCTCAGCAGAATAAAGCACATTTATATGCAGAAAGAAACAGCTGGGCTTTGTTGTTTTCATCTTCTGTACGTTTTTCCACAGTAGATAATAAAGTGCTGCTCTCCATGTCACGCTTCCTACATACCAAAACATAAAGGGTTGCGTTCGGTGGATGTCACTGGTGACTTAAGTGCCAGAGCTTTCCCCCTGACAGAGGGGAGCTGAGCTGGAGAGGAGGAGCAGTCGCTCCCTGATGTGCCGCCTCGTGCAGCGTTCCCTGCTTTCCTGGGGCTTCTCCCGCATCTGTGACCCCCTGCTCGGGTTGCAGAGAAGAGGGAGATCTGCCTCCTGAAGCTGCTCTGGTTTTGTATGCCCCCATAAATATAAAAGTAAATACTGCCTGCTTTGTTTCCCCCAGTATTTCCATCACTTTTCATTCTAAAGTCAAGTTTTGAAGTGTAGCAGCAGCATCCACAGGCCATCAAAAATCACAAGAACAGCCAAAATACTAAGTTTTATAGAAGTAATAAATACAATATACTTTTTATTTGCCTTCCATTGTTTGTGCCTTTAGCATTCACATTTTGAAATTTTACTTTGAAGTGTGTGGGCTAGAAATACACTTAAAAATAAATAAAAGTAGAATCCAGGAGCCCACAGGTTATTAAAGGAGAGGCTAAATAGCACAGGGCTCCCGATAACTCGGTGGGTCCTACCAGCGTTGTGTCTGAGCTGAGTCACAGTCTGGAGGGGAGCCTGCCAGTCCTGTTGGAGGAGGAAGGGGACAGAGGAGTTTGCAAATACTGCCTGAATTTTGAAATGCTTTACAGAACTTTGCTCGGGCTTTAGCTTAGCAGAGTGATGGCTTAAATAGGTATTAGAAATCTATGTAGTTGAGGAAAAAACAAAAACCTGGTAATTTGTGTTTCCCTAAATACTGATCTTCGTTATTGCAAAGCCTTAGAAGAGATCTCTCCTTTCCTCTGCAGCTGCAATGTAAAATTTCCCTTTGAAAGGAATCTCTTGCTCTCCCCTCTGGTGATAACGGACAGTCATGCTGACACATGAATTAATAACCGGGAATTTGCTCCTGCACCCTGACCCACTTAGATCGGTTGTACGGCCTGTCTGCCTGGGAGCAACACAGCCCCACTGGAGCATCGGTGTCACCTTCGTGACGCGCTGATGTGTGCTGGAGAGCTGTTCCGATAAACAGGACGGAGCGGCATTTCGTGGCGTCGGGCGTCTGCGCGGCGCTGTTGGCTTTCTGTCTTCCCGAGCAGCATTGATGCTATGGGGATGACGCTGCAGGGCGTGCTCTGAATGTTTTCTTGCAGTTCCTTAGCACTTTTGGGAGCCTTGTGAACAACGCTGGTTTTTGTTAGTTCCATCTCCTAGAAACGTTGAAAAGATGAGAGAATCTCCTTAAAAAAAAAAAAGGGTTGAACTACTGCTTAAATTTGCCTGAATTCCAAGGCATGCTGAGCATTTTAAGGATGAGGAGGCTAGCACGTGGCACTGGAACACGGGGGCTCGAAGCACAGCAGAGGATCTGCGATGTGAAAGCAGCGTGAGTGCTCAGGGACTCCTCTAGGTTTGAGTAGGTCTGACCAAGGCTTCCGCTGGTGGCGGCGGCTTCGGTCCCTTCTGCTCCTAGCTCTCGCTCGTGCAGTGTTACTTCTGGCCGCTGGAGGAGGCGGCTGGTGCGCGTGCGTCGCTCCGGACCGCGCCTGCGCTGGGTGCGATCGGGTTCCCAGCATGAGGCGGTTCCTGCGCTGCCAGCAGGTGGAGGTTCTCCTTGCACCCAAAAAAATTGTCACAAAATCAGGGCGTAACAGAAGCACGAGGCTCTTCAGTCACTGATGATGAGTGGCTCCACCACGCCGACCTTCCCGGCGGTGTCATCACGGAGCCTTTTCCCAGCAGCAGCAGGTTTGTTTCGGAGGAGGTGGAGGCGATGCCACCAGCATAGCCTGCCGGTTGTTTTGCGGGCATTTGCTCAGACCTTTTGCACCACCTGGCTGCAGCCTCTCCCCGCCTGTCCCGTGCGGCTGAAGTGCTGTGCTGGTTCCTGCTAGGACAAAAGGCTTCTATCAGAAACACAGCTTGCCCCTGCCGTGCTGCAGAGCAAGCCTGCTACCACGTGCGCTGGTGTGGAGGGAACAAGAGGCTTCGGTGAGCACCTGCTGCTGCCAGGAGGAGGATAGCAATTGTAATAGCATCTCCCGTCAGAAGGAAAAAGACTGCAGTAACATCTTCCGTCTCTCCAGGCTGTGCAGCAGCTTCCTTCTCACTGATTGCGTAACCCAAGACACAAACAGTGTAAAACTGCTAGGATGTAGCTTCTAGGATAAAACACAGCGAACTCGCAGGTATTCGCTGCTCTATCACATAGCAGCCTGGGCTGCTGGGGAATAAGGCCGTGCTGAATTAATTGCGGTACTTCAGAGATGAGTTTGGTCCACTAATTCGATATCGACTTTGGGCTTTAAATAGCATTAAGGACCCATGTTAAAGCTCAATTAAAACTCGGGAACACAGCTAGAACAGGGTAAGGTCACGTCTGTGCACAGGGTGGAATAATGTAAGCAGTTCCCCTGACACGGGTCTGTATCCAGCGTAATCAGAGCAAGATTGAATCTCAGTTAAATCTGATCATTGACTGTCCCTTCTGTGAGGAGAACAAGGTGGAATTAATGAACCCCGAGGAGGTCTCTGTAGCCTGCGTGGGTACAGGGACCAACTAATTGGAGTGGTGCTCCCTTGGGAAATACCGGGGCGTGATGCATGCAGGTGTCCGAAACGGCTCGTGCTCTCTGGCGCGGCCCCCCGGATCCGCAGCGTGGCTCTCCCTCGTTGCATTGCCCCATTTTTCTTCCCTCTGCGCAGTGACTCACAAGTGATCTCCTCTTACAGTCGTGTACCTAGTGCTGTAGGTGTAGCGGTTGCTGTAAACGCATTGCAAGACGTTTGTTTGTTTTTTTAATGAAATCATTTTTGCTGTAATTAATAGAGCTTGAAGGGTGCCATTCAGGCACAGCTTGCAGTGTGATGTTGGTTGTGAGGTGGGATAGCGGCTGATAGCAACTGGGATTAAGTGCCGGAGTGGGAGGCGCGTGAGGAATGTAATCCTTCTGGTGAACAGGATGGAGCATCCTCTGCTGCCCGGTCTGCGGCTGTGCTGATCAGCGGAGCTGCCGAGAGCCGCAGCGGTCGGTGCCGCCGCTGGGCTCCTGCAGCACTGAACCGTGGAAGAGGCACTGCTGTCTTAAAATTGCTCAGTCTGCCTGTTCTAGGGTGAAAACCAGGGGGAAAAATACCAGTCAGCAGCATGGATCTCCTGTACAGAGCCTGCTCATGTGCGGGGAATTTCCCCCAGCCGGGGCCAGCCCGCAGTTGGCTGCGCTGCGATGGGGCCAGGGAGCGAGGTTTGACCCAGGTGAGGATTTTACTTCCTCCCTTTTGTCCTCTCTATTGCCAGGATTGATCCCAATTTAGGAATGAGTGCTGTTGGCTTTTCAGTGAAAACAGGGTGGCCAGAGAGTTTTTTAAAATCCTGCTGATGCGAACAGGAATTGCCAGGTTTAAAGACTGCGGTTTCCCTGGTGTGATGGGGCTTCCCTCAGTTTTCCACCCTTTTTTCTTGGGGCGCAGAGAGCCTGTGGTTTGGAGCATATCTGAATAGCAAACTCACGTGCACTCTGGTTGGATCGACATCGTGCTTTGGTTGTACTTAAAGGTCTCCTCCCCCTGCTCAAACTGTATTTTATGAGAACAGAAGTCTCATGCTAAGATGTTCGAGGGCTAAATCAGCAGGACAAATAAATCCTGCAGGCAGTGTTGTGCAAGTGACTGTAGTAATTCTAAAACAAAAGGTGCACAGACCGGTGGGAAGGAAGTGATGACAGAGCTCTCTGAATAGATCTTTGCAAGAATTTGTCACCCGCAGACTTCAGTGGCTCTTAAACCCAGGAGCTGGTAATGCTGTTTCTCTTACTCAGGGAATTGCTCTGCCCTGATGGGGAAATCACAAGCACAGAGAACCAGTCCTTTTCGGAAGGGTCCAGATGGCTGTGATCATTTGGCCTCTCCTGACGCCGTTCTGCATTGCCCAGGACGTGCCGGCTGCTGCTGAGCTCGGGCAGAGCCTCTGGGCTCTCTGTCCGTCTGTATTCTTGCAGTGAGAATTGTTTGTGGTTTTCACGAGTGTAGCTTGGAGGGGCACACTCTGTTCCTTCTTCCCTCTTTGGTACCAGTTGCCTTTTCATTTTTGTTTTATTGGTTTGTTAAAAGGCTGCCAGCTGGATATAGGTAAGTGGCAGTGTTCTCTGCAGGCTGCAGAGAGCAAGCATCGGTATGTAGCCATTTAGTCCTGGCTGCAGCTTCCTGGTTTTCCAGATGATTCCAGCCAGCTCCTTTTGTGTTCAGCCTATTGTCAAATGCCATCACAAAGACTTGGGATATTAATCCTGTCATCTGTTCACTGTGTGGAACTGCTGAGTGGGCTACGCGGTGAATGGGAAGCTGTAGGTACTAGGGAGAAGGGGTATGGTGTGTAGGCGTGTTTGGAGCACATTCAGAATCCGTGCCTTTCCCTGGCTGTACTGACTGAATGTGCAAATCTCCTTCTGTGTCTCCTGCAGTCACCAGCAACAGGAATGTGCAAGCGCAGAGGTGTGATGGTGGAGCGTGGGGCAGGCTGGAGCGGTGGAGTGGCATCGCCCTTCTCTGCGCCCGTCTGGGGTTGTCCACGTGCTGTAGCTCCACTGAAGAAGGCTCCGAAGGAGCCGTGCGTCTGGCTCAGGAAGCCCAGCCAGAGCAAACCGAGCGGTACATTCAGCACTTCAGACTGAGGTCAGAATATAACAAATGGACTAAACCAAAATGACAGCTCCCAAGGTCATGGGCATTGAGTACATGTGGATTCAGCTCTGAATCCCACAGGATGAGCCCATCTCCAGCGAGCAGAATGTGTCTGCCACAAAGGAGCTAGCACTTTAGATGCTGGCTCCACGTTACGCTTCCTTCTGCAGCAGATCTGGTTTAACAGCGTCTGTGAAACCCAAGCTCCCTATCCTGCAGTCTGTCTCTCACTAGAGCTGTCGTTCTGCACAGTGGTTCTCTGCCAGCAAATTCAGTTTAAGAATTTCCTGCTCTGAACGACTTGTCTCTGCATCCATAGTGTGATTATTAAGCAGTTTGTGTGATTGTCCTTTAAGCTGGAGCCGTGATATGGTACAACAAGAAAAAGCTATTTCCCTCCCCACACACACATGCAAAAGTGTTTATTTTTTAAAGTAATGATTTCACAGATCTTGTATGGGATCAGCACGGCTGAGGGGCCATAACAAGTGTCTGTAAATTGGGTGATAGGAACTTCTTCAACCACAGCAGCTGCCAAAAGCATCTTAACATGGAGCTTCTGCCGTAACAAGAGACCACCTGGCAGGCGAGGATCTGCGGCCAAGTAGCTGGCTCCAGGCTCGTGGTTTCCCACCTGGGTGCTCGAGTCGGTGCTTCTCAGGCCCTGCAGCTCTTAGGTGCCTCCGTGCTGAGTGGAGTGCCGAGGAGCAGAAAAGGTTTTGAAATGACAGCAGTCAGGAGGAGTAAGCTGTTGTGTGTTGCACATCTCAAAAGCTTGTATTGTTTTTTAGAGGGCTCAGGGAGGATGGGGAGGGAGAGTCTTGTTGCTGGCATATACAGATGTGTTTCCAGCCAGACATTCAGCATTAGCAGTGCAGAGAAAGATATGTGCTTGGGCTTTCAGCAGGAAACAACAACAAAAAAATCCTTTCCATTTCTTTCAGCTGGAAAATGATGTCTGGATTTATATGCAAGTGTGTGATACACGCCTTTAAATGTGTATCAAGAAAATCTACATGGGGAAAACGTACAGCGCAGAATGCAGGTCTTACTGCTGACTGTCGCTGTTCAGGGAACACCAAGTATGTTGTGGAAATCTTTTTGTGTCTGTTTAAAAACAACAACAATGAATAGAACATCTGTTTGTGTAAAAACAGATCTGCTTCTCCTGGTTTCATAGCGCCCATTACAGCATGTGCCATTTTTTCTGGAGTCCCAGCAGAGAAGGAACGTCTCCAGAAGATGCTGAGGTTACAACACTCAGGTAGAACCTGCCTGTGCTACCTTTATGAAGATACTGTCAGCTTGGTCTTGCAGACAGCAAATGCGGTAGTGAACCTGAGGTGGTTGCCAGAGCTTCCTCACTTCTTTTTATATGATTTGTCAAATCCTTAGCTAGCTGGAGGGTGAATATTAAGGCAGGCAGCAGCACCAAAAGCTGAGTGGTGGCATGTTGAAAAGTCCTGCTTGGGCAGAAGATAATGTGATTTTTTTTGTGGTGACCGCCCTTAGATGCCCTAAAGCCCTGGCTTGAACTGGAAGGAAGGGCATCTATGAGAGGGTGCTGCTGTCCCCAGGGAGTGTCTAGGGAGCCCCAAACACAAAGCTGATGGCTTTGGTTTTGTTGTTTATTAAAGACAGGCCTTTGTACAGCAGTAATGGAAAATCCTATTTCTGTACCAATAAAAACTTTGCTCCCATGGTTGTTTTTATTGGCAAATGTAGTCTCTTTGGTGTTTATGGAAAAGTATTTACTGGGGAGGACTGGATGGTTAGCAGGCTTCATCTGCTTTCATTTTGCTTTGATGGCACACATGCTCCTGTGGGCCTTCAGCTTCATCCCTGTACCCCGTCCGCAGTCCGTCCTTCCAAGCTCGTCCGTCTTCTGCAGCGGGCATTGCCAGTGCCCTGCTGTTTGTTCTAGCAAGGTAGAGCATTGCGTGGGACTGGCCTGGACTCTTCCTTGTGGCCTGGGGGGAGTCAGCTTTGTGCCGGTTCCTGACTCACCACACAGGGCGCTGAGACAATGCAGTCTGCGTTGCGTAGCTGTCAGGCTAGACCTAGCTGGCGTGCGGGCATCAGCCAGCTGACAGTAACCATAACAAAGAACTTGAGTGCTGCAGAAAGATTAAAAGAAGCTTCTCTAGGACATGCAATTACACAAACATGCTTGAGCCATGTGTCCTGTTTAATTCCTTCCCAAGAAAAGAGGCATTCCTCAGGGCACTGCTGTTGGCTGAGTGAAAGAGATATCCAAGCGCCTCGGGCATCCTCTCTGCATCCTGAGCGCCTCTGCTGTGCCCTGGGTGGCAACTAATACTTGGACTTCAGACTCATCAGAGGAACAGCTATTCCTCCAGGACTGAGTGCGTTTGTGTGCCAGGCAGTGACTTTATAGCCGCAGAGCTGTTGCTGCCATCCAGACCTCACAGACAGCTCTCTCTCCCTGCTGGAGATGGCTCCCTGCCTGCATGCCCTGCAGTGTTGTGTTTGCCCACAGAGACGCCTCTGCTCAAGGCTCAGAGCCTTTTGCACACCTTCTGGCAGTTGGGGATCTTCCAGGGGGCCTTCGCCACTTGAAAGCGGCAATTTGGCACCAGGTAAACCCCGCGGCAGGCTGTCCTTGTTCTCTTGTTGGGGCGGTTTTAAATCACGCCTTTAACGAGTTTTGTCCTGTCTTGCTGAGTGTCCCCTCTCAGCCTTCCACACGAACAGGACTCAGGATGGAGAGGATGTCCTGTGGGGTGTTACTCACTGGAGGTCGTGGATTTCCGCACCCTGCTTACCTCGTACTGGAAAGCACGGCAGCAGTCCTGCGTTGGCTGCACGAGGGTGGGCACCCTCCTGGGACCCATTGCAAGGGTCTGTCACAGGGGCTGGATTTGCCTCTTCGTGCCTGAAAGCCTGAGGAGCTGGTGCCCCAGCGCTGGGACCGTGGGCTCCAAGTGCGCAGCCGACTCCCCGGTGCCAGGAAGCAGCCGGCGAATGCTTATGGTGGGGATGGAAATGGAGTCCAGACCCATCCCCGGGCCGGCGGCTTCTCCGAGGTGGCTTTCGCTTTGCTTCTCTGCGAGGCCGCGGTCATGCAGGCGTGTGCTGTATCCTGAGCGCTGGGCATGGGGAGGGACAGCCCCGGGGCGGGGAGGGACTTGCCAGAGATCGCTTTCTGCGAGGTGTGCGCCTGTGCTGCCCCAGGGTCAGGGCACTTAACGGGCAAACAGCTGGTGTTGGTGGCAGGGGAGGTTAAACCCTGGATGTTCCTCTGTTCTGTCAAAGCTCCGTCTCCCCCCCTTTTAAGGACATGGTCTGGAGCCATCACTCAAATGTAGAAGCTGAGGTTTTAAGAAAACCATTAAATAGTCCAGGGTTGCTGGTAAGGTGCAAGGCAAAGGATTCAATGATCCAGAAAAGCTGCTCTTCGACTTTCCCAGCTCCTTGGCCCGCAGTGCATGCATTCCCTGACATATCTCCTAAGGTAGCTTGTGCGTAGACAGCAACTGTGCTCTTGCTCGTAAGCACCAAGTGTTTAATTCGGTGTGTGCTTGTCAGAGTGCATTAAAAATGCAGGTAGCATTTGCTACGTGTGAGCCAGCTCCTGTAAGTGAGATGCTGTCGCAGGGTGATGCTGTGGGTGAGACAAGCGGAGCCTCTGGGCTCTCGGAAGCCTCCTGACTGCCTGGCTGGCACTGCCTGGCTCTCTGGAAGTGCGGCCATTTCGCAGCGAGGCCCTGGGGAAATGCAGGGCAGAGAGGGAAGCGCCCCGGCATCACGAGAGCAGAGGTCGTGTTCATGTGGGCAGCGCCTTGCACAGAGAGGGCCCGGTCTCGCAGTTGGGTTCAGCACGCACCCGTGCAGTCCTCGTAAGGGCAATTCACGTGCCGTCAAGTGCCACAACAGTGTTTCGAAACCATGGCAGGCATGTAGGAACTTTATGTGAGTATATTGGTTTTTAGAAGAGGTTTAGACCAATATTTGGCAGCGAGGCTGCATTGGGTAAGGTTGAGGCAGTAGCGTGAAATTCGTAAACAGAGCTGAAAGGGTGAAAATAGGCATCGCTGGAATATGAGAGAGGCAGCAGCTTAGCTCTTGAAAAGCGCATTGGGCTTGCGCAGCGCTGTAAATGCTGGAGATACCAGGAGATGAAGCAGGTGAAGTTGCCAGCAGGCTGCCAGTACGCCTTGTAACATGGGCAGGGTTGGAGCTCGAGGCAGCTGTTCCCTTTCCGTCTGCTGGGCGAGACCTCTGTTAATCAGCACTCATCCGCTGCCGTTTGGCTTTGTGCTGTTCCCATCCTGAAGCCTGTACCAGTGTGCATTTCTCAGGCCCTCATTAGTGGTTGCTATAATGACTATCTGAGGTCATTAATGCAGTTGAGAGTAGTTCCTGGTTTAGCGTTATTTCTGTCAACCAACCAACTGAATTTTGTTGTCTTGCCTTTCAGTCCTTCCAAGGAAGCCAAGGACGAGCATACCTCT
The DNA here is from genome assembly GCA_013399475.1 of Chauna torquata. Lineage (NCBI taxonomy): Eukaryota > Metazoa > Chordata > Aves > Anseriformes > Anhimidae > Chauna > Chauna torquata. The sequence continues at coordinate 104,760 of VXAL01004940.1, forward strand.
TCAATTCAGTGTGAGTATAACTCCATCGGTGTCACCTCTGCATCTCTTAGGGCAGATTTAAGAAGACCCTCACGAAGAAGTACAGAAAACCCGTGTTGCAGAAAACCTCTGCCTAAGACTTGGGACCTTGCTGAAAATGGTTGGAGAAAGAGGCCGGAAGTAGCACTGATTCGTGTTTGATTTTATGTTCAAGTTTCAGATAAGCAGCTAGGAAAAGGTGGTTTTTTTCATCATCAGATTGAGAAATCAGAACTAACAGATGACTCATTCTCTTCTCAGAGAATGTAGTTGGACGAAAGACTCAAGGTTTTATGAGTGCAGTAAATATGTAGTGTCTAAATGTGAAATTTTTTAGAGCTAGCATAAAAATTAACTATAATTTTCCCAATAACTGAAGATAGTTTTGGTAAGATCATTGCTGGGATGTCTTTCAGAAGAGCTGCTGATTTCAGTTACATTTTCCAAAGTTCCATTTGGGAAAGTAAAAGTACAGTTTTAGCAATTTGAAAATCTTTCTTAAATGCATAATTAGTGCAATTTACTACTATGTTATTAATCTTCTGTTCAAAACTTTTTAGAATTTTTAGTTGAACAAAAATTCTATTTTACCTTTTCATTCTGTTCTGGAACTGCAAGAGATCTTTGTTTTGGGAACAGCTGCGGTACTCGGTATTCTGAATTTCCTGCTTCTGTTTTCAAATACTGCAGTAAAATTGCTGTCGGCTTCATTGTAGTGTCTTGCTGTGGAAAGATGCACTAATAGAGAGCTTCTCTTCCTTTTCTCCAGAGTTAATGTGGGTTGTGGCCCTGCAGAGGAGCGGGTGTTATTAACAGGGTTACATGCGGTTGCAGACATTTACTGTGAAAACTGCAAAACCACACTGGGTTGGAAATACGTGAGTATCAGTATCATTTGTTTTTCCTGTGGACGTCTTTGCACCAGTTCTTTCTGAAGGTGTGCATATGGTATAACATGGTCTGGGGGAAAGCACATTGACTTGGGAACCAGAAATGTGGATTCTGGTCTGTAGCCACATCTTTTTTTCCTTTCCACAATTCTATTTTCTCTCCTGTCTTTCGTTTGTTTTCTCTGTTTAGAGCATGAGCTCTTTGTGGCTGATGTATTTATTACCTTACTAAGAGTATCGGCCGTGGGCTTGGTTTTGGTGGGCGTCCCTTAGTGATACTTACCATAAAATTCAGTCAGTCTTTGTGGTTCATATTGCCTTTTTTTTCCAGACCATCTCAGAATAATAGAGTGATCCATATATCGTTAATCCCGTGTCCTTCCCACTGGAAATGCTATTGAACAGGAGTTGATCTGTTTGCTGTCTCTTGCTCTCCATAAATTCAGTTACCTTCAAATAAAGGCTTTTGCTACATTCTAATTTCTACTTCAGGAGGCACACAGCATACTTGTTTGTCAAAACATTTTGACCAGTGTATAAACAAAACATTTATCGTATCTGTGGCCTCTGGACAGAAGTATTCTTCAAAGTCAGTTAAAAGGCTATAAAAAGTAAAGCATCAAAAATTGATGCAGTAGGAATCCATGCAGAAACACAGCATGGATCTCACAAATGGAGAAGGACACTAAATACATAAAATTGAGTTTATTGTAAAACAAAATACAGAATTTCATAAATATAGCAGTAAGTTCAGGTCTCTCCAGCAACAGAATTACATTCTCTCAGATGCATTACATGAATGCAAACAGCACATCTGAGTAGAGCTGAATTGCCTTTGAGGATGCAACCAAAATACATAAGTGGAGTCCCTCCTGGTTAGAGATCCTGTAGCTTTCCGTAGTTCTTTTGCTCTGCACTGTTGAAGCACTGTGTGTTTCTGTAGCTGCCAGCACACATCTGCGTAGAATGGGTCGTTCCCAAGGTCCTTCCACATGAAGCTTACCATAACTGGGCTCGTTCCCAGTGGTAGCGCCTTTACGGCGAGTTTCATCAGAAGACCTCTGCATTCCTAACAAACATTCATAAATCTCAGACCGCCCTAAAGACAGGCAGATTTTATCACTGATGGTTCCTAAAGCACGGTTCAAGGAGCAGCTGCCGTTAGCCTGCAGAAAGCTGCACATTTACGTGGTGCTGATTGTTCCTTTTACCAGACTCTGAAGATAGCTAGAATCCAAGTTTAAGTTTCTTCCAAACGTAGTTTTCCTGAACGCCCACAGGAGGTCCTGCAGTTTGACTGTTTTGCCCGGTAGACAAGTCTCCCTCCCAGGCTAGGACTTGTACCGGCATTCCCGGATCCGTAACTGTGACGTTACCTTCAGGTGTCGTATTGATCTCATTCTTTCTCCTTTTTTTAGGAACACGCTTTTGAAAGCAGCCAGAAGTATAAAGAAGGCAAATACATCATTGAACTAGCTCACATGATCAAGGATAATGGCTGGGATTGAATGGAGAGAGCCCAGCCCTACCAGCGTGTAAGAGAATGCCATCCAACCGAACATTATATCCAAGAGTGAGAGAGTGACTGAACGCTTGGTTCCATGCATTTAGAGGCTCTGCAATCTGGGAGCATCTTCACACCCTTCTCCATCTTTATTGGTGACTGGCCTCTAAATTTCTGTCTCTCTGTCTCTTTGCTTTGTATCTGTTTGTGAGTTGACCCTGGCTGCTTCTCTCTCTGTTCTGGCGTTGGCTAAGAGAATGCACCGAATGCCCGACAGCCATTCCATGTTGACGAATGCGTAGGTACAAACTGAAGTTGGCTCTGTGGTGGCATGTTATCAGCAGGTCTCGGTGCGGGAGGAAGACCTGAGTTTTGGGCAGGAGAAGGTGATAGGGGGTGGGGAGGGGGCCCAAAGGGAAGTCATCAGAAGTGAAACTGTACTTCTCCTTTAAGTCCTGGTTAACCAAGGCTTGAAACTATCTACTTGTCTAAATGGACAGAAAAATACCTCACGGCTGCGTTCTCTCCGAATCGTAAAACCGCTGCTCCACCGATGGAGCTTCAGTCTAAGCCGGCTGAGCACAAGTCATAACCAGTTCCCCCCTGCAAGCTAGTCACAGATCTGTGTTTTGTTTGCCATTTATGAACTTGTGGTTTGGAGGAGGAAGGGGAGACCTGAAGGCTGGAGAGATGCCCTGCCTCTCCTTTTTCTCTGTGTTTCAGAGTAGGTAGGCCAAACATGCCAACAGAGCACAGCTGTGGGAGCATCCTCACAGCTGGAGAAACCAAATCCTGACTCTTGAGCCCTTCAGAGAGGAGGAGAAAACCACTAAAGGCGTAAGGAGGCTGGAAATGCAGCTTAGAAGATGCAACAGAAGAAAAAAAAAGACATGCTAGGCAAGAAAGAGGAAATTATGCAGAGGAGGATGGGGACAAACTGAGTAACGTGGGGTACCCCTTGACTTTCCCACCTCTGCTGAGCATCCATGGGGGTCTTTTACCAATCCTTCACAAGTGCAAGTAGGAAAAAGCTGTTAGAGTATCTTCTTAAATCCCAGGCCCCAGCCATAGGCTCTGCTCTTGGAGCCTGTCTGAGAAATGATGCGAGAGTGGGGAGAGGAGGGAGCAGAAGAACCTGACAGTTGCAGCAGCATTGCACAGGTGGATATTTCAAGCCATGAGGTATCCTCCCAAAACCTTCCCCCCTTTTCCCACTCCCAGAAGCCTGTTGGAGGCCCAGGGGAGATGGGAAAGAAAAAAGAAATATCTTCCCCCTACCCCTGAAATGGTCTATGCTTTAGAATTTAAATGGGAGGGGTAGATGTGGACATCATAACTGCAAGGCACAAGTCCTTCCTGTTTGAAGTTTTTCGTATTAATTAGTGTGGACCTTCCCAAGGTGGTCAGTGGGGAAGGAGCATCGTGTGCGAGAGGGGAGCTGTGTTAGACATAAAAGACAATGTGAAGTTTGCTCTGCAACAGTCCAGCCAGTATCTGGTGCATAACTCAAGACTATTTAACCGAATTAGTTTTATCTCTCTAAGTGAATTTTCTTTTTGTTTGTGGAATTCTTTCAAGTAGGCTAATCCACTGGGGGAAATCTTTCTTAATCCAGAAGGAAAGAGTATTGTGCAGGGGTTTGTAACTCCTTATGAAACGGAAGCTTTGGAGTTGTAATCTGTTGTCGCTTGCCCCCACCGCCCAGATCCTCTGAGCTGGGGATCAGGGCAGAGGGGCTGGTGACAAAACAATTTGCTGTGAAACGAAGGGGATGTGAGCAGAGACTCTACTTACGGACCAGGGTAGGCTTTACATGTTGGGTCCTTGTACTGAAATCCAAACCTGATGGCCCATCAAAGCAAAGGCTGGTTTTTCTCTTGAACTACTGTTCTTGTGACAGCACGTTGTTACACCTTGGAGAGAGAAGTAAGCTGGAGGCTGGCTGTGGCTCCTGGAAAGGGTGGAATTAGCTCATTTCGCGACTAGCCAGTTCAGAGGTAGTTTCTGCCTTTACCCTTTTTGTTGTGGCTGTGTAGCAGTTGCTTCAGCTTTCGTTTCTGACTGTCTCTGCTTCCATCATCCACATTCCCTTAAGCGATAAAAATCTGGTAAAAATCAAAAACTCTGCAGTACCAACTAGGTTGTTGACATTGGCACTGGCCTGGTCCCATTTTCCTGTCCTTTGGTTGTTGATCCATGACAATTTATTGGGTTTTGGCTAGTGGGAAGTAATTTGCATTCTTTAAAGAGCTCTTAGTTCCCCCAGATACACAGCCTTTAAAGGGATCTGTTTGTACCCGGGAGAAGTAAGGGATAACCCCAAATTGTTAATATGAGGTTGAGAAAAAGACCGTGCATGGGCTCTTGATTTTATGTTGATAAAAACATAAAATAAAAACATAAAAAAAAAAACATATAGGTGATCGTGAGCGCCTATAAAAAAGATACCAGATACAAATGTTTTTATCCTTATATTTGGGACAAGAAAGGATGATGTACCATCAGATCAGGCTGTTTTTAACTCTTCGCAGGGGTTACACTTTTAATGGCAACCAGTCTAAGCTTGAATATGGCAAGGTCTTAATCTGGTTTTAATTGGCTTTGTCTCATCAGCATCCACAGATTTACGGTTGCTGAGAATCTGGCCTAAAGTCCTGATACGAAAAAATATTTGTGCCCGTGAGAGTCCACACCACGCAGAGAGTTATCTATAGACTGTCTTTTCAGGGAGATGAGGAAAAACTGGCTTGTGAGGCTCGTTTGGGGTTTGTTCTCTGCTATGTGTCCATTAAATACAAAGTAATTCCCCGTCTGCGGCCAGCTCACCGTGACTTGCTGTGTTAGGGCGATACAGGGCGCTGGTGACCAGACGGGGTGGCGAGGTCTGTGTGCTAGTGGGTATCACAGCGCCGTCCAAATCGATGACTTGTAAAACAGTGTGTTCGGAGCATAACCAAAGACCCTCACTGTCTGCATCCCCCTGGTCGTGTGAGTTACCTGTAGCCAGTTCATCACCGGCTGGGGTGAGCAAGGTGGGACCTTTGTTTCCGAGCCAGAGATGGGGCCCGCAGAAATTGCCTTCTCGGGCAGGCAGTGCCCGAGCGCAGGGCACCGAGCGCTGGCGGTGCTGCTGTCTGGGGGCTACAGCCTCAGAGGAAACACCAACAGCAGCCAGTTCTGCTTCTTTCTATGTGGCGACCTCGTCTCTGGCAAGCTGCATGTGCCCCTGAGTTTACATCACCCCGGTCTACCCCAAAGCTCAGACTTCAGTAAGTTTTTTAAATTTTTTGTGCTCTGGTGGATTATCTGGTGTGAAATCCTGACCCCTGTAATAAATATTCAGATGCTAATATATACAAAGCAGAAAAAAAAACGTTATCTTGTGAAATATACTTTTGTAAATAATATTTAATTTTTTTTTTTTTAAATAATATATTTGGTGCTGTTTTCTCAGAGCCCCTCCCTGAGAGCACTTTTTTTGTTGTTTATAAATGATACTGTTTCCTTCTGTATTTGTTGGAAAATATGTTGCAAGGGAAACAAAAATCGTAATATATGTTGTCCTCTTAAGTCGATCCATTTTCCCCCTGGACGTGGCAGCAGAGGGGAGTCCCTCCTGCTTCCGTCCGGCGGAACTCGCCTCCTGCACAGGCTCTTGCCAGGCGGCACCGTCCGGGCAGGCGCTGACGCGGGCGGGACGGGACGTGGCACCTGGGGAGCGCTCGGAGCGTGCAGTCACTCGCGTGCTGAGATACCTTCCCGTCGGTGCCGCGGGTCGTCTCTTGCACCAGTATTGGCTGGAGTGAAGTAGATACCGAGGCGTAGAAACCGGGAGTGAATGTAAGCTGCAACCTCCGAATCGCTGTTTCCAGTTGCTTGGAGGCAGCAGGGATGGAGGGTGGAGATTTCTAGTAAGTCTTTGTTTTTAAACTAAAACGTAAGTCTGTGGACACGGATCCTGGCTTTCTTTGGGGTTTTTTGTTTGTTTGTTTGTTTGTTTTTAAACCAGGCTGCTATGTAACAAATTAGAGTAAAAGTTTACCTCTCTGGCAGTGAAGTTCTTTTTTTTTTTTCTTTTCCTTTCTGTCTTTAACCTCTCCCCTGCTCCCCACTCTTTGTTTTTAATTCATTGGGTCTCCTGTTTATCCCAAAGTGGACCAACAGCACAAACCACTGGACTGTGTTTTGCTGAGCGAGGAGCTGTTTTCAGTGCTGAGTAACTGTTGCACGCTCTATAATTCTCTGGTTTTGGTGCACATGGTTTAAAAATATACAGAAAAAAAAACCCTACAAATGAAATTTGTTGTTCTTGTGATGATCATGTGAGAATTTTCTCTGTATGCATTTTTCTAACCGGTACATGAGAGTGTATTAGTCATGCATTTCACTGCACTTCCTTGTTTGGGAGGAGCATCGTGTTTCGGTGTGAACCAGTTCTTGGATGAATAGATGACACCCAGGCACCCGGGTGGGTACGCGGATGTGCAAGAACCGGAGCTCAGCTCAGTGGGAAGGAGCTCTTCTCACCAGGTGAGAGGCCTCAGAAATGCTCAGAAACAGTCATGTTAGACATAGGTTTTGAAGAATCATGTTTAAAAAGGATAAGCAGAAGAGGGGAAAAAAATCATACTGAATTCAACAAAGAAATCAACATATTTAAATGCAAGCAGAATGGCATTGTGTAAGGTACAATCACAAATAAGCTATTCTCATAGTTACAAACTGTATGCGTCCTTTGTTTTGTTTTTCGTAAGGAAATGGGAATGCTTTCCCCACTGACAAAACTGAAGGACGATATTTCCAATACCAGCCTGTCTGTTGATGCTCTTGTGTTTACAAATTGTGTATACTTTTATTTCTTTGATCTTATTTTAATTTTATTTTTGGCATATTCTTTCAGGTCATTTGCTTCTGTAATAAATGCAATTGTTTGTTTTCAAGTAATAGGTTTTCACCTTTTCGTGTGTTTGTACATTGTATATAGTTCTTCAGTATTAGAGGGAGGCGTATTGTTTGTCATATTTACAATATGTGTTGGTGCTCATTTGAGAAAATAAAATTTTCCAGTACTAAAACTGTTCCTCCATGTTGCTGTGTTATTCTCCTATACTGTGTGCAAATTCTTAAATGACTGGAGGCCGCAAAATCTGGTTGTTCAAGAACTGTACCTTTAGCTCGAGGGTAGTCCAATCGCACTCCTTCCTGGTACCTGCCGGTCTGGAGCAGCGTCCTGGTGTGCGCTGGACTCACTTCAGCACTTTGAGACCGCGGTCACGGTCGGGGGTCCCAGTGCGCGGAGCGCGCGACCAGAGCACGCGCGGCTTGCAGCAGGGGGGCAGGTTGTGCGAGAGCCGCAGCCCCGGGCCCGGGGGCTTGCTCTGGCTCTGGAGCCGCGTCTGCTGCCTTGGTGCTTCCAGAGCAAAACTGTGCCGAGCAGCAAGCCCTTGGCGGAAAGCCAGCCGGTTTGGAAGTCTGGGGGGTTCAGCACAGCCACAGCCAAATAATACGGCTGTCTGCAGCAGTGTGAAGCTTCTCCCATCTAAGCAAAAAAAAAAAAAANAAAAAAAAGAAGTGGAGTTAATGCACCTTTTGCCTTTTGGTAGAATTTACTGTGTAGTTCTGTATCTTGCGAAGTTGTGCTGTGGTGACCGTAGGAGATAGCTGTGACTTGGGGCACTCGATCAGCAGTTAGAGCACTGGCAGCGCTGCCCGGCGTGTCTGGGCGTTTGCAAGTCAACCAACCGTTTCAGAAGCGCAGCAAGCACGTTGTGCTGGGTTCCATTCACTCTGGTCCTGCAGCAAAGGAGATCCGTGCTTGGGAAACAGCTCGTGCTTTATCAGGAGAGAGCACAGGGGGAGGGTGATCCTTAAATATTAAAATGCAGAGCAATTCCTTTGAATCATGGAGGGAGCTTGTCTGACTCGCGCACACGCTACGGACTTTCATGAGTCATCTTGCCAGACGCAGCTGCACCCTGCCAGCGCTCACCTCATCCGGCGGCGCTCGCTTAGCGCCAGGACTGCCTCTGGTCCCGGGCGGGCGGTGTAAATGTGCCCCGTCTGTAGCACCTTCAACTCTAAAACCCACGTGAAGCTGCGGGCGGACTGAGAGCAGTGCCTCATTTCAGGCGGTTCTGAATGAGCTGCCGACGCTGGGGCTCGTCCCCGTGCCTGTCCCCGTGGCCGCAGCTCACTGTGCTGCTTGCGAGCGCCCGTAGTTCCCCGCGTGCCAGAAGCAGCGACGTAACCCTCTGGAGGGACGTGGTTGTGCCGGGCGCTGAGCGCCCTGAGCTCAGCGCGTAGCGGAGGCCGGGCAGCAGCGCTGGGGACCGGGGCGAAGCCACCGCGAGCAGACGTCCCGTGCGTGCCCGTGGCACGGGCAAACGGGTTCAGCTGATGGGACACTCGATGCAATTAATTGCTCGCCCAACAAGCTCGAAGTAATTTGAGTTCTTGTGTTCGCCAAAATGTTTGTTTGTGATGAATGCAAATGTGCGGGGTGGTATTGCCAAAACATGCCCGAGGCCGGTCCTTCGGGCACACCGTGGTGGCCTGGAAACAGGCACGGGTCCAGTGCGGGGCTGCTCCCCGCCGCTGGGCTGGTTCCTGCACAGCCCTGATGCTGGTGGGCGCAAACAGCTCTGCCGGGCTGCTCGAAAAGCCAAAAAGCTCTCACTGGCTTTAATTCTGTTTCCATCTTGCTCCAGACAAGCTCCATTAAAAGAGCAGCTCAGCAAGTCCCCGTGTCCAGCGGATACGCGTGTGTGCCCGGGGACGGACAGATGGAGGCCGAAATCCTGGGGGCAGCACCCGCGGGTGGCTTTGGCGGTGCCACGGGGCCGCCTCCGTCCCACGGGGCCGCCGTGACCTTTCCGGAGGACGGGCTATAAAGAGAAACGCGGCTCAGTTCAGGAAACCCCTGCCAGAGCCTGCCAGCCACAATGATTTTTTCAGAAGACAATCACGGAGCTATAAATACCGCGGTGCCGGCGGCCTTTAATCCCGCTGCAAGAGCAATCGGACGCCCGGGGGTGGCTGCTGCCCTGGAGCCGCGCCGTGGGGTAACCGCAGCGGGGACGTCGCATGCGGCTCCGTGCCCTCGGGCTGGGACGCGGGCGCTGCAGGGGCTGCTGCAGGTCCCTTCCCTGCTGTCAGCGCACCCGGCCCCATTTCCTCCTCTCTCCGCCTCCGGTACCAAAGCACTTTATGACCCTTAATGACTTAACCCCCATTCGGGGTGCGTGTCCTTCCCCCCAAGCCCCACCTTCACAAAATTTAATTTTCCACTGCTGGCCGCTTCTCCCATGGGAGACAACCGCTCCCGCCCCAGCCGGGGCATTTTCTTGCTGCCAGGAAGGATTTACAGGAGCGCTTCCAGGCTGCCAAATGCCGCAGATATTTTTACCCAGCTCCAGCCTGGGGTATAAATAGCGGTGAGGCCGAGAAGCGCCCCGTGGATGCAGCCTGGGTGCGACGCAGACGTCACCCGGAGGGCGGCTGCCCCCAGAAGGGCGTCCTCGGCCTCCTGGCACCGGTTTTGGGGCAGGGCAGCGCTGGTGCCCAGCAAAGCCGGGTGGCACCGGGGGCCTTCACAGGGGACATGGCGGCAATGTCACCCCTTGCACCCGCGGCACTTCAAGCAGGCTGCAGAAAATGTTGGTACTGTTGTTGAAAAAGGAGAAGACGTCAAAAGCAGAACATTGGCGTGAGAAACCGCTAAAACCTGAAATTTTCCTTTTTTCCCTCTCTCACAGGGAATGCTTTGCTTCCTCTGAAACTTTGGGTTCAGCTGAAAATCCCAGTGCTTTCTGTACAAAAACCCCACGGGGAGATGTCCCGGTGCACCCCACTGCGCATGGCTCAGGCCCCGGGCGGCTGCGGCGGGGGCTGCCCCTCGATTTGTTCCATGTACGGGAACTTCTGCTCAGGTGAAGTGAAAGGCTGGAAAAAAAGAAGGAAGGACTTCCCCAGGGGCCCGGCCTTGCCTGCGGAAACGTGCGCCCTCGGTAAAGAATTTCTGCGCAGGTTTTTGGATGCTTTACAGGAATAACAGAAAAATATAGGAGTGTGCTTTTATATAGCTCTGCTTCCTCGTCAGGCTCAGGCTGGTGTTTTCTTTTCCACTCGGACAAGGCTTTTCCCATAATTGTGCTATTTTTGTGAAGGTTTCAGGGCAGAAGTCGAGGGTCCCTGCTCGGCGGGCCTGGGTGCCCGGGAGCCGCGTTTTGGGAGGACCCAGGCTCTGCGCGGCCGAGCCGGGGCCACGAGTGCCTCCTTACCTCACGGGGCGTTTTCTTGGAGCTGTAGCAAACACCTCGTTCACTCAACGCGAAATTCTCACCGCCGGGGGCTTTCTCCACCACGCTTCAGCTCATCAACACGCAGACTGGAGGTAACGAGGCCGAGGGAGCCCTGACGAGAGGCAGCTGTGCCCATCGCGGCCTCCACGTCCCCAGCTTTTGCCGGTTCCGTGCTCGTGCCGGGGGGGCCGTGCCGGCGCTGCTCACGTCCCAGCTACGCTTCGCACCTCAGGCCCCATCCCCGGGATGGGTTTCGTGGCTGCGGCGCAGGTCAGCTCCGCCGCGCGGGGCCGCGTTATCATGGGGATGAGCCTCCGTTGCTTGTTGTCTTTGATTTGAGCTCGGATTTCCTCCTCAAGCCAACACCTGTGCGTCTTCCAGGCGCAGAGCTTGGGGTCTGCCTGCTAGCTGGGCTTTGGTGCTGTTCTGGGGGATTTCGAGGTGTTTCCCAGTGGGTCCGGTGGGCGCAGCCTGTACGGCTTCTGGCAGGGCCGCAGTAACCGCGTCTTGCTGGGGTGATTAAATTACCGAACGAGGGAGGAGAGATTGCGCCTGGCCTCCCGGTGCCCATTTTTCCTGCTTTTCTGCAAGCTCGCTCTCGCGGAGCAGAAGCATCCTTTCAAATGAGAAAGCCGTGCAGCGGCTGGGATGGGGGGAATCGTCCACGCGGATCCCACGGGCAGGGCCGGGAAGGTGAACTCAACCTTCCAAACCCCGGTGCCTGGCGGGGACGAGCTCCCGCACCCACGGAGCTGCCGCTGCTG
>VXAL01004940.1:116256-147323 GCA_013399475.1 Chauna torquata
CGAGCCATTAGCAGGGCAGCAGCAACATCATTTATTAATGCCGCTCGTTTAGTCGCAGCTACGTCACGCCTGGCTTTCCGCCCGTGACTGCTCGCACGTCCCTTCCCTTCCCTTCCCTTCCCTTCCCTTCCCACCCGCCGCGTGTCCATGAAAGCCGGGGGCTGTTGGTTTGCTCCGGGGGTTTTCAGGAGCTCTCTGCTCTGGGGGCTCCTGCCCTGTACAAGGGGCCGTGGTTCCCCGTCCTCGCTTCCTCTCCTATTCCCGGCAGCCTCAGAAAAACAAGGGAATAGTCCGGCTTCCTTCTTGCTTACAGCGTCTCCCATCAAGCCGGGAAGAGCTCTTGCAGACAGACAGACAGACAAGCCACAACTTGCTCTTGCACAAGTGTTGGCTTTGTGATGTAGTCCAGATTTTATCACACGTTGGGGACGGGCTATGTGAAAGCGCAGGACCCAATAAAGCCAAAAAAAAAAAAAAGAAATTTGATTTCTTTCCTTAAAAAACTGGGTGTAGAGCAACTCTGTCAGCTCAGTGAACAGCCCAACGTAGCGGTCGTCTCTGGCCGTACCCCGAAGCTGCCGGCTCAGCTCACTTCCCGACACCCCGAGGGGCTGCCCCTGCTCCAGAGGGACGGGACGGAGCCCAGCCCCTGCTCCACGAGCTCCTGTGCTCCTTCCCTCCCTCAAACCCTGGCTTCCCCGCGTGCAGTGCTCAGCTTGAATTGGGCTGGCTGTGCTCTTTGTACCTGTGGTCCTCACTGCAGCCCAGCCTCTGTATCCCGTGTCCCAGCTTCTCAATCAGAAAAATCTGGGAACCAGGTAAGGTTCAAGCCCCGGGGGCAAAACCCTTGCTGGAGGTGCTGGCTGATGGAGGGAGCAGTTTAGATTAGCTGTCCAACAGCAAGAAAAGCTACTTTGAACCAGAGGCTGGAAACGTTTGGGCTAATCCCAGGTGAAAGCTGATTAAAGGCTCGGCGGCGCAGATCTGGAGCATATCCCGTCGGGACACGGATCCCCCAGCCGCACCACGAGGAAACGGGGCTCGGCACCGGGGCAGCGTCCTCCGGCCACGCTGATGGGGCCAGGACCTCACCCTGCTGCGAGCCCGGCTGTGTCCCCAGGTGCTCCTGCTGCACCCGTTCGAAGCAGCGTGAACTGCTGCGTGCTACGTGCGTGAACTGGTCCAGGGCGAGGAACCCCCTGGTGTCCGGCACCTTCGCTTCCTCCATCTCCTGCTTTTCCTTTTTGTTATTAAATTTTCCTTCGGGATGATCGTGGTCAGGGCAGAACAAAAAGGAGCCGGCTGCTTGAGCAAGAAGCGAGTAGTTAAACTGTGGAGTTTGACATGCTCTGGGTTACAGTCAAAGCTGCAAAAACACTGCGCCGGTCAATGATCGACAGAAGGCACAGCGCAGCTCTGCGATTCCCAGGCTGCTGTAGGGGCTTTCGTTGCCCAAACCCTCACCAAAGTCCGTGGAGCTGAACGCTGCCCCTCAGCGCGAGGAGGGCAGAGCTTCGCGCTCCTTCCCAGGCCGGCAAGCGCAGGCATCGCAGCAGCACCGTCGCTGGAGCTTCGTCGGGGGGTCACCCGAACCGGCGACGTGGCAGGGAGCGTGTTTGCCCTGCCCGTAATCCAAGCAAAATATTTAGACTTTGGCCACTGCTTTCAGGGTCCTGTACATTTGTTCCTACCTGGGAAGTGAGCCCCTGTGGGGTTTATGACCTGCATGGGCAGCCCTGCGGACGGGCGCTAGCCCGTGGTGGCTGCAGGTGCGGGCCCTCCTGGTTTAAACCTCCGCTTTTTGTCCATCTTGCCCTCGAGGAGCAGCCGCAGGAACACGGCGCAACAACAGCCCCTTGTCCGAGGCTCCCGGCTTCCCGAACGCGCGACCCTGCAAACAGACACCGGGTCTTGCGCTTCGCAGCTTGCGAAACCACAGTGCTTCCTATAGGCATAAATGCCGAATTCTTCAGCTGTATCGCACCCAGCACTGCCAAACGCTGCTGCTCCAGCTGGGTAAATATTAAGTGGGCTGGAGCTCGACTCCAGGCAGTGCTTCGGCAAACAGCATTCAGTGTAAACACAATGTAATTTCCTTTCCAGAAAAATATTTACTTACCTCTCTGGTCACTCTCAAATTGAAAACACACTTAGAGCGGGCTTGTATGGAATTGCTTAGGTCGGATTTTTTAGTTTTTTCTCACCCGAGCAGCCCGGGCCCAGGGGACGTGAGCGGGCTGTGCGAGGAGCGGCTGGCCCCACAGTCGCAGCGTTGTGGTGAAGGCGGGGGCTTTCTAAGGACCCTGTTTCAGGTGTTTATGCGCTGTCGCGTATAAATCACACCTCGGACTATGAGCCCTTTTATCTATTCAGGGGCTCTCCGCGTTTAAAATACTGCTGAGCCCTGGCTGTGCAAACAGCCCCGAGCACGTCCTCCTGCCCCCGGAGCCCACCCGCACCAAGCAAAGTTCCGGGCAAGCTCTGCATGCAAATCAGCGCACGCGTATATTTGCATACCTCTGAATGCAGAAGGTCAGGTGGGAGCGACCTTTCCATTTAATGATGCTCAGCCACCTCTCTTGTCTGTACATGCGGGGAGTGATCTGGGCACGGGCCAGCAGGCTGCGATTTCCCCCCATTACTTATGCCCTGCAGCAAACTGGACTTTCCTCTCTGCTGGGAAGCACTGGCCGGCAGCTTTCTGTCTGGCATTTCAGGGAACACCAAAGGCAAATTCGGCTTCGCTTGCAGTCGGCAGCGCTCCCTGCAGCAAGGGAGAAGTTGCCGATGAGCTAAATGTGTTTGTAGGAATTACTATTTTTTGCTTCTGTTTGGAAGACTACGAGCTAAGTAGCTCACTCCGATCAGTTATTTTCTTCCCTATAAAAGTAAAGGGCGCTGGTAAATCTTATTTCTAAGAAGTCCAGCCCATAATCTGAGACACCTGGCCACTTTTCCTTGCCCAGCCCGAGTTTGTAGTGCAATGCGAGCTCAGAGCAGCCGAACCGGCCCGCCGAGGGCTGCGTGGCCACGCGGCAGCCCGGCTCTGACCCCAGCACGGCCAGCGGGTGGAAGCGGCGTTGTCTTGGTGCGCCCGGAGCCCCGTGCTGGGGACGTGCAGGGAAGCGCAAGCCCTCCTCCGGGCTGAGCCGTGTCCCCAGCAGCGACATCGCTATTTTTGTCCAGATTAGAGGGAAATTAAAACTAATCCTCGGAGTTCAGGGAGATCTCTGGGGTTTAGCATTTTTTCCTGATCATTCATTATTTTTAGCAGACACTTTATTTTTAGCATCTCGCAAGTGCTGCACGTACTCGAGCTCCCGCCCCATGTCCTCGTCACCACGCAGGCACCAGCGGGCTCAGCAATCGGCCCCATCGCCCTCCCTCCCACTGCCCCACTTCCTTAGCGTAATGCTCTTCCTTGAACCGTTCTGCTGCATCACATCCTTGCTTCCCGTATGCGCATTTTAGAGAGAAAAACCCTTCCTGTGAGCAGCAAGGGGCAACTTCTCCCCTCCCATCCCATCCATCCCCTGGCTGTGCACGGAGACGCTGCCTGCATGGGAAACAAACCACAAATTTCACTCTTCCAGATCAAAGAACTGAAAACGTTTGATCTCTTTACCTTTCTAATTGCAGCACCCACCGAGAGCCCGCCCAGGGCCGCGGCCCCGCAGGCACCCACGTCCTCCATGCCCAGCGGAGGGCTTCGTGTGAGGCCAGGACGCTCGGCATCCTTTAAGATCAACCCTTTGCAGGTGTATTTATTGAACGCAGAGGTTAATATTTAATTAGACACTATTTCTGCCAGGTGACAGACCCCGTGCGTGGTGCCTGATCCCAGAGCAGGCCACAGCAGCGATTTACGTTTCCTTTCAGGAGGTTTGCACAAGCAGGAGATGCCGCCTTGGTCTCGGCAGGCGAGCGCAGCAGGGAAGTCGGCCGCCGCGCCACTGCCACGGGGCACGGGGCCAGCCCCTCGCCGTGCGCGTCAGGTGCGTGCTTGGGCACCACGTCGTCACCCGGCACCTGCCGAGAGGTCACCTTTCAGCCAGCGCTTCCTCATCTCACCCAAACGAACACGGCCACTGCGGGACAGGGTTTGCATTTGTAAAAGCACCGGATGCGCACGTTCCTCTCCCGTGCTTTGCCCCCCACTCCTGTTTTGCACTGCGGATCGTTTCTGTAAGCTTGCTGCTGCGGACTTGCAAAGCTGGGGTGCTTCTGGTGGCTGCTGCAGCCGCGTTGCTGCCAAGCACGGGTCGAAGCTCCCTCCTCGCCTGGCTCTGCCGCGCTCGCGCCCCAGCAAGCGCCCGCCTGTCCCCGCGTGCCGCGGGCCCTGCGTGAGCGGCCCCGCTTCGGGCAGCGAAGAGGATTGATTTCTTGATTACAGTCTAATGCGTGGTATAATTAAGGAAATCCTCCTGCTTCTGAAAGTCATTAGGAGACGGTTAATTGGGATGGGGCTGGGAGCTGCCTGCTGCACGGGGGGGGGCGCGCGGCGGCTCCCCGAGGGCTGGGAAGTGCTGCGAGCCGCGGCCGCCGCTCCCAGTCCTGGCCAACCTCTCGGGTTTGGTTTTATTTTTTGCATCTTTTCTTTTTTTTTTGCACTTTATTACATATTTGAAGACCATTTCCACATCCCTCCCTAGCCTTCCTCCTCCAGTCTTGGCACAGGTCAGGTTTGCCAGACTTCTGCTCATACCCGGTGCTTTTTTCCGGATGCTTCCCAGCCCGACGTGCGGTGCCCTGAGCTGCATGCCGCATCCTCAGCGTGCAGGGGGTGGGATGCTCCTTTCCCCGCCGTGCTATGCCATGCTCCTAGCTGTAACGTTTATAAAGGTGAAGTTCTACCTGCAGCCCGTCAGCTCCCAGTGGTTTCTTTTCCTTGATAATTTCCCCTTGGTTTTGCACTTGTTTTCTTGCTTGGGACATCAGAAGCAGAGATGCCAGACTGCCCTGGGGGCTTGCAGAGAGGTGCCAGGGTAGTGCGGAAATCCGAAGTTCACGCTAGGAGTGGGTGGCTGCATCACAAACCAGTTTTATTTGTGAAGTGTTAATTGAATAGTAAATTGTAGATCTGTCAAGTAGATGGGGTGAGAAGATCAATTCACGGTAGACAGAGGAAACCATATTTCAAGGCAGAAAAAATTAATTAGGGAAAAATCTGTATCTCTGTCAGTGTGCACTAGAGTGAGTTATTAACGCGTGTACCAGACGTGTCTGATGAGCTTTTCATGTGGAAATTATTACAGATGGAAGAAATTTTGGTCGCACGGATGCTTTAGTGCATCATTTGTGCAGAGTTTGGTTATGCTTACCCTGCAGTGCCGTGTAAAACTGCTGCAGCTCCCCGAAGGACAGGCTGTGCCCTCAGCTGCTCCTTCTGGTTCTTCAAGAAATACATGGCTGATTCTCAGCCCACGAGGATATTTTTTTGTGTTGCTGGGGAATTGTGCATCGCAGCCAGCGCAGTTTGTTTAAGCAGAGGAGCATCTGGGGTAAGATTTTGGTGCTAAACACCCACAGCGGCAGCTCCCACCACTGGAGCCGGGTGGTGACAACACTGTCCCCGGCCCCCGAGACCTGCAGGGCTCCTCCAGCAAAACCCCGACATTCCCTGGATCTGCCCTCGGGTTGCCACGGGCCCCATCTCGGTTCCCGGATGGGCTTTATCTCGGTGCCAAACACTGAGAGGAGGCAGGGAAAACTCCTGCCTGGAGGGGAGGAAATGGAGACCCGGAGTGTTCGGAGGAGCCAAGGCATGGCTGGAGCGCTGCGGCTCGCCGGGTGCTGCCGGCTCCGGCAGGAGATGCGGGAGGACCGAGCCCCCATCCCGGGCTGGTGCTGCTTCTCCAGGCAGGGACTGAAGCGCTGCCCGCGCCCCGGTCTCCTCCAGCCATGCCCGTGCTGTGGGCACCTGCCCGCAAGCAGTGCCCGGGGGTTGGGGTTGCTCTGGGGTCCCCAGTCCCTGCTCTCTGCTGAGAGCCTCACGTGCACATGTGTAAACCTACATTTTCCTCTTTCAGGAATGAATAAGGGTAGGATCAGAAGGCAATCGCCGAACCACACCGCTGATCTGTCACAGGACGGAGGAAGCTGCCTTTTGACCTCGCATCGCATCTAACGCATGTGCTGGAAACAAATGCCAGTAATCAGTGTGAGAAGTGATCAAAGAAACGTCGTGCAGCAAAAAGTCTGCTGCAAAATCCCTTGAATCATAAGCATGCGGGCGGCCACTGAAGAAAGGAGGGAACTATGACAATAATATTTTTGGTCGTGCCTTGGAACAGAAGACAAACCAGAATCTGACCGCATCCCCCGGCACTCGGCAGTGATTTGAAATCCACGGCACGCGGTGCGCTGAGCTGGCACAGAGTCCCATGTTGCAAGGAGTGGAACCAGCAAGCAATAATGCTGCTTTTTTAAGACAGTATGAGCTGTCTTACCAGAGTGTATCCACTCCTGCATCTCAGTTAAACATCTCAAAATGCAGGGGAACAGGAAAAACAAGCAAACAAACAAAAAAACCCACAGATTTCAAATTATCATCAGCAAAGCAATTTACCCTGGGTTTGATCTGTGATGGAGAAGTTTTAAATCCCGGAGCGAGTGACAGATTCAGGTGGCAAATACTCTGGCAAGAAGCGCAGTGCCAGTGGTCCCAGTGGTGCCAGAGGGGCATGGTGCAGCACCGCAGTGCCGGCGAGAAGCTGAACTCAAATCCCACGCACGGCAAAAAAATCTGATCCCTGACACAGGCTGTGCTTTCAAGGTCATTTCATTCTGCTTCAGGGTGCAGGGAATTGTATTTCTGAGCTTTTCCAGACTAAGGGACATATGAGCAGCAGGCCTGAATATCTCCTTGACTTTTGTGGTTTTTGCTTGGGCTTGGAATGTCGCTCAAGATGCTCGTGTCTTTCTTTAAGTCAGGCAACCTGGACTGTACACAAACTCCAAGAGACACCCCCTTAGTGGGCAGTTTGCTGAAAGGCGTTTCACACATGGCGATAGAAGTGTTGGAGTTGGGTACCTGCCCTGTCCACGCGGGACGGATCCAGCACTGCTCCGCCAAGGTCTCACGAGCCTCAGGCTTTACCCGGCCATTTAATGGGGAGCCCAGGTAAAGCACAAAAGTCCCTTGCACAAAAAATAGCTAATGCTCCCCCAGCCCCAGCAGTGAGACAAGGAAGTATGAACCTCTGAGTACCTTGGACATCTGAAAATACAGCTTAGCTGTGCTAAACGCTAGAATTCTTACCCAAAATAATCTTCCCCAGAATAAAGAATAAAATCTTACCCAGTTAAAGAACTTCCTTAGCTCCTATGTGCACATGTGGGAAGCAGAGTGCACAGCGTTGGTCGTCACTGAGTAAATCTAGTTCAAATACAGCAAAACATACAGTTATGATGCTGAAGTCATTAAATCTTTGGCTAAGCTAAAAAGGCAGAGTGAATAATGTTTTTAATATGCTCAGGAAATCCTCCGCATCGGATGAGATCAGAAGAAGCCATTAGCGAGAACGGATGGGGATTCTTCTCCAAACAAAGGCAGATACTGAGTAATTGCAATTCTATAAACAGAGCATCACTTAAAATACTCAATAATTCACCCAGCACCTGGGAAAACATCAAAACTTTGTGTTTGATATAAAGGTAGATGGGTGAAAAATAATTAGGACCCTTACAGTTCCACACTTATTTTTCTAATCTGCATCGGGCTCCAGCCATTATATATTTAAAGGGTTTATTCTGCGCTAATGGGAATGGTATTGCCAAATTCCTCTCACACTCAGAAAAGAGCCTTCACTATCTTTGTTCTCTTGAATTGAAGGACAGAGACAAGGATTTTCCTCAATACCCTTGCTTTTATTTTTCATAAAAGCCTAAAGAGCTGCTTGCTTTACAGATTACATCTTCTTTTTGACAACAAATTCCACTTCTTCTGGGGGGAAAAGATGAAGAAACAGCAAAAACTGCAACTTAATATAACACCACATACTGAGATAGCGCAGGTTTTCATTAGCTCCTAACAGCAGAGGAGCATCTGAGTGGTTCCCAAGCACCACTGAACCCTGACAACACCACTAAAGCACAAGAGCAGTGTGATAACAACTTTATGGAGAGCAAAGAGGAGTCAACTTACCCAGCAGCCCATGGCTCTGCCTCCAAGCGCCTTTCAGATTAGCTGTTAGCCAGCCTACAGCACGTCTCCTCCGTTTAACGGTGTGCTATAAATCACAGTGTTCAATTTCAGAAGCAAGCCTGTGCTGGGCTAGCAGTCGTCATTGCTAGTAATGGACTCAAGCTGCAAATTTTGGATTCAAAGCTCAGAGCTGTTTGGATTTAGGGTTTTAGCTTGCCCATTAGAGAAATAAGAAACAGATGGGATTTGCAGGCCTGGTTCAGACTCCACACTTCCCATAAGGTCAGTGCTGTTTGAGTCAAATCAGATTTTAAGTCAGATTCATCTCTGCCTGTGCCCGCTTGTTGCATGAATGGCACGAAGTATCCGCAGGGCTGGAACCATTAAAACATCGAGTATGTTCTGTACATCTCGGAAAAGGAATATTACCGCTGGTTCTGCAAGTGACGTGAAATTAGTGGCAACTGGGAACGTCTGCAGGCAGGGCCAGAAAGGTCCTTAACATGCACTTCTACATCAAAGGTCCCGTATTTTTAGACCTTTACAGCTGAGGAGCGTACAATATTCCTTCTTCTTCTCACCGGGCTCTGCGAGACGCACGGAAGGGCAGGGCTTGACCAACCCTCGGCAGTTTACGAGGAGCGCGCCTCGCCTCCGCCTGCTGCAGCTCTCGCGCAGGGGCAGGACGGGCCGAGCGCTTCACGGGGACAGCTCGCTGCAGGAGGCTGCGGCTTCCTCGGCTTCGCAAACCGAGTCTCGGTATCTTCCCTTTGGAAGAATCACTTCAGCTGAACAAATTACTAAATTTAGTAGTGAAAGAACAGGCTCACATTGCGTTTTGCAGAAGGTCAGATTGGAGTATCTAATGGTTCTGTCTGGCCTCCACGTCTAAATGCCACTTGAAATAAGGCCGCTGAGCACCTTCCGGTCTGTGCTGGCGTGCAACTGACCGTGCTTTGCCCTTGTGCATCCCACATCAGCAACAACACTAATTCTGCAATTCCTGTAAAGGGGAACTTCCTGGAGGGCTTTCGCTTGTTCCCACTGACTTGTGGAGATTCTTTTAGCTGGAAGAAGAGATTTACAGAAGCACGGAGTTAAAGATTCACAAGCAGGTGCTATCTCAAATGCTGCGCAGCCCGTATCCACGCCCACAGATCGGCAGCTCACGGACAAAATACATAAGCTGCTCTTCACAGGGTGTCCATTCAACAGGCCAGCTGCTTTTGTCACAGGCACACGAAACCGGAGTATCTAATAAGGCAGCACTTTGATGTTGCTGAGCCTAGCTGCCAGACCAGCTGCGACAAGGGCAATGCCTCGGACACCGCACTGCGATGCTGCAGGGAATAAAGAGCTAAGGAGGGCAAATGTTCAGTCTATAAAGGCTTCCAGCCTAATGTAGGATTAGTGGAGAGAAAATGGACTGCACATTAAAATTCATGAAGGAGTACAATTTAAGATCCGTGAATAACAGGGCCACAATTATGCAGGGCTGGGGATTTGGTTTTGTTTTTGTCTTTCCAGCGCTGGTGGAAGAAAGGAAGCCATTAGCAGGACGTGTGTGGCTGTCACGGGCTCTGCCACTGTTGCTGGGTGCTGTGGACATCCACAGCTGATGATACTTAAGGGTTAAACACAGGGGCAAGAGGAAATTGGAAAATGCAACCTCTGTTCCTTAGATTCATAGATGAAATTCAAGAGTTGCTTTTTGTGGTCCGTTTGGCAGGCCCGTTTCTTTGTTCCTGGATCTGAAGGCCGAGTCTCTGGTAAGGAGGCACCTCAGTGGTGGCTGGGGCTGGCCAGACCTGTGAGCTGCTCACGGTGACCCAGAGGAACACATCAGGAAGGCGACCAAGGGAGGCAAGGAGGGGAATTTTGACAAAAATGATTTCCCAAGGGTTTTTGGGGACCCTGTCTCACTGGGAGAAGAAGCTGCTCCCCAGCAGCGCTGGTGGGAGGCGACGCTGGTTGTCCGCACCACCCAGCTCGTGCCGCCGGCGCAGCCGGTGCTGCCTCGGGGACGTGGCAGCTGGGCGTCCCTCACGTCAAACGCCCTTTGCAAGACACTTCACCTTGGCCAAGTCACCAAACCTCCTGCAACATGAGCTGAGCCCTGAGGGGAGAAAGGGACGGGGTTATCAACGGCCTGGGAGGTGAGATGGAGTTGGTGGGGCAGGAGGATTTCATACCTGCTCTAAGCTACATGAATCTGAGGTCCTCCAAAGCAAGGCTATGGAAGGAAATGGAAAGATGGACCTGTAATCACAGGTGACCCTGTGGGTCATGGGAAGGCAGCGGGTGTGTGCATCTCGTCACGATCTGACTTTGGGAGAGCACGGAGGAGATCTGGATTTTCTTACTGACTACTGTGAGAGAAGCTCAGGCCAGGGGTTAACTCTTCCCCAGGCTCCTCTCCATGAGCACCGAGGCTGTGAAACCAGTCAGCCTCTGTTCTGCAGTCTTAATGTAGAACAAAAGCGTAGTATTTTGTCCTAGATTGAACAGCTGGGGAAATAAAACTACTTTGGGTGGTAGGAGATGCTGCCACATACACAAGAGGACAATTCCAGGACAGTTTAGGATATCTGCTTATTTTACGAAATATAGAAATATATTCAAATCATAGCTGTGGTGCACTCTAATGGGAATGTAAATTTTTTTTTTTTATATCGGATACAGAAGTCAGAAGAGCAATGATTGTGTCTAGTACACAAAAATAGATTAGAAGCCTCCCGCGGGTTATAACAGAAGTGCAGGTGTGAAGCATCCCTAAAATCACCACCGGCTTTCATTGCCGCAGGTACCAAGGGCCTGGAGTCGGGGAAACACTTCAGGCGGAGGCCCGGAGCCTGCCCGGACCCACGCGGGTGGTAGCTTCGCCCTGACCGCTGCCGGAGCCTGCGCACCTGCCACAAGCGGCCGCCCGCCTGCCGCTAGGTGCGCGTGGGAGGAACGTGTTCCCACTTCACACCAAAATCGCAGGCAGCGTTTAACAATCTAGGTGTTCCCCAGCCTCCCCAGTCTCCGGGGAGACTGTTCCCATGCCATCCTGCGCTCGTACTCCTGTACGGACCATCTCCCCGATCCCAGGGCTGCCCGCAGGGCTGCTGTGAATGCTTTTTTAAGCCACAGAGCGTGCACGCCTCGGGCAGCGGCTTGTACGAGCACCACGGGATCGCCTCCAATATTCAGCCCCTCACCTGTCCGCTGCGTGTGAGTGGGAGGGCGGACGGACAGACCGTGTCCTCTGTGAGAAGCAGACACTGAGCCAAGCCGAACCCTCCCGGCCCGCGACCTTTTTGTGCGTGCTGGCACCTGGCAGCAGCAGCAATCACTCGTGTGCGCGGCCTCGGAAACAGCTGTGGGTCTGGCACCGTGGTTAAATTTAAAAAGGGTGATACAGGCATATGTGTGAGGGTGGTAAATTAACAAAATTAATTGCTGGCCCATCATAGACCAACTTGAAAGAAAACAGGGTTTTAAGAGAAACAGTTGAGGCTTGCACTGAGCAAGCCAGGTCTCTTCTACCGAATGCAGCAAGGTTTGTGCAGAAACGTTCACAGAGCTGGGGCACCAACACCTGATCCTGCACCTGTGGCTCGCTGTGGGCCAGATCCTGGCTGTGGCCGTGAGCAGACAAACCTCAGGTGCCCTCAGCTGGCTCAGGAGGGGTGAGGGCACGGGCCTCGACGCACACTGCACTGTGCTGCCTCTGCTTTCTCATTCCCTGCAGCCTTCTTTTAGCAGAAACCTGTGAAAGCAGCTCCGAGTAACCTGGCGGTTCTGGCAGACTGTGTTCTTGTTTTCCATGGAGCTAAGCACAAGGCAAATCTATTTGGTATGCAGGAGAAAGGCTAAAGCATCTGATCCTGTCTTCAAAAAGAAGTAATCTGTAACAAGTGGAGGAAAATCTGAAATAAAACCTGTCAATTCATAAATGTGCCTTGTGGCAAGGCACTGTAAGATAGCAGATGGCAGTGTAAAGGGGTTTTGCTTTTTGCTGTGTCTAACACCTTCTTTTTACAACACATCCTCTGTTTTAGGAATAACGCTTTTCCAATAACGACTCAGAGCCAGTGCCACAGAAATCCTGGCTGGCAGAAGAACTGCTGCTTGTGTGACAGGAGCACGGCTTGTGGGGAACTTCAGGTTATGCTGTTTGTCAGTAGTGAAATTAAAGCTTGGGGATCTTTCTTCTAGAAAGTGGCCCTACTTAGAGATTCCAGGCACAAAGCAATTATCTGTCTTCACTTGCTCAATGTAATTAATAGACATGGTTTCCTTCACAGGCATCAAGGGATGCTGTGTTCATCATGGAACGGACCGCTCTGTCCAGAGCAAGGACAAGAAAATTCCCCAGGAAGCTGGGCCTCTCCTCTGGGAAGAGCAATAAACCTGTTGTATACGATGAGGGAGTGGAATATTCCCCATATCCCACTATCTCTCTGCTCGTCAGAAGAGAAAAGATGTCCTCTGCTCAGAAACGAAAAAAGACATCCTCAGAGGTAATTCAGTACGGGAAGCTGGCAGAGCTACAGCCCTCTATCACCTTTCCGTGTAATTTGCAATTATGTGTAAAGCTAAACCTTAGGAAATGAGCAATTTCAGTCTTCCTGGCTACTCTGAAAGTCACTGTGCTACCCCGTGCAGCACAGTTACTGACAGAGCAGCTGTGTGGGTAGAGACGCATTTTTACAGAGTTATTAGAGCAGGGAATTGTGCTGGGATTACTGGGTTCTTCTCCCAGCTCTGCCTTTGATTTGTGGTGTGTGCAGACCCCTTAATTTGTTTCTGTTTTCCCCATCTGTGAAACTGAGATAACATCACAAGGGAATTGTAGAGTGTGATTCATTAATGTTTATTAGACAGAGGGAAATCCTTAGATGAATGGCACTGTATTCCAGCAGGACAAAGTTCAAGACTGCAAAGAGGCTGATTAAACCCAAATCTGCTATCCCCAGGCTAGGAGGACAAAAAAGAAAATTGAAAAACCTTACCTACCCCTATGTGTGCCAAAAGCAGTATATGATTTAAATAGAATCGAGTAAAATGTGCATGTCTGCATGCATTCATGCATACATATGTATCTATGAAAAACAACAAAAACAGTAAAAACCTACCAAAAAGTGTAGTGAGGGTGTGTTTGCAGTTTCCAGTTGGAAATAATAAAGCAGTGTATATGATCACCGTTGACTGAGTGAGTTACTAGTGGCAACACATTTTTAGGACATCATGAGGAAATAAATAAGATACGCTTTCATAAAGGGATGCAGCAACATACAGCGCATTCACATGTTGCATTATGTACCTAGGTGAACAGAGCTATAGATCGGTTATAGCAATCTTACTGCCAGGCTGATGTGCTTTTCGTGCTTATAGAACAGCATTTAAGTTATTTTAGGTAATTGCTACAGGACAGCCTCAGTCAGAAATGGAAGATTTATGCCAGCAGAGTGCCTAAACACCTTAATGTTGTCCAAAGTAGGAATCTGCACATCGGTACATGCGAATGATTTGTCAGCAGCTAGTGGACAGTTTGTGTCGCTTTGGAGAAGGGATTTGTCTGTTTTTTTTTTTTTTTTGGCAAAGATTGTTGCAAACATCTCAAAGTAATAAACCCAGGGACATAACACCAGGTATCTTTTGTAGCTGCAGCACTGTAGTGAAACACTTACCACACTGACCTCTTCTCTCTGGCTGTATTAATAAGGAAGGGCAGAAAAGCAGCTTATCTGCTATGACTTTACCATGCCAGTTTCTAGACAGCCTAAACAAATAGTTACAGGGTTTAGACATGTCTGACTTTGGCAACTGTGGGGACTGAGGTAACGTTTTCCCAGCTTCAGAGTGCTTCGCAAGCACTTCCTGATCAGCCCTCACGGTGAGGCCTGAGGCAGCAGGTAAATATTCCACCCACTGTGTCAGAGGTAGAAACGGAGGCAGATGGTGACAAATGGAGTCAGTAGGTGGCCTACATTCAGTCTGACATGATGACAAATGTACTGCGTGATTCTCACCCCTGACACAGCCCAGTGGAGGGTGAAACATTAACATCCACGGGGCCTGTACAGGAAACGAATGTCACGACGTGCAGACAAAACACAATGCAGAAACCGTGCGTTAGCAGAAACGGGGATTTAGTCGCAGCAGTCACACTCCAACTGGGGGTCAGGACTGCAGCCCGGTTTCACGCGTTAAGCGTACATCGCTTGCCACCTTCAGGCCGTATGTGCACTCGGTCATTACTGGAAAACAGGCCGCGGCCAGGCCTTGGGCCCTCAGTGTGGTTGTCACCGACTTCTTTTTTACTGAGCTCTCCTCCCTACACCGTGCGGGTGGTCAGCGCGTTTCACGTACTGAGGGAACCACTGCGAGCAGTCTGAGCCCACACCGCAGTTTACCCCTGCCAGGCCCCCAGGAGGGGCTGAGGGGCCTGGGCCTTGAAATGGGCCTGTGCCGGCTGGGGATGCTGCAGCGTGGCACGGGGAGAGGTGCCGCCGGCTTTCCCCTCGCCGGCCACCTCACTCGGGAACAAAGAGGTGCCCCTGAGAAGAACTGCAGCAGATCTGGGGGGACAAACAACCGCGCCGGGTCCAGGGGGTAGCCCCTGCGTGGGGCTGAGGCCTGCGGCCCGACGAGAACCCACGGGGCTCGGCCGGAGGCGGGGCCTGCGCGGGAGGGGCGGGGCTCGGCGGGGAGGCGGGGCACGGGGACCGCGCCTGCGGTTCGCGCTGCGTAACCCGCGCGTGTCGTCGGCGCCGCTTCCGCATGGGGTGACGTGAGGAGNGGTGGAGGCCGTGAGCGAGCGGCCTTTCCTCATCGTCACCGGCGAGACGGGCAGCGGGAAAAGCACGCAGCTGCCCAAGTACCTCCTGGAGGCAGGTAACGGCCGGGGGGGCCCCTGAGAGCCCCCTGCGCTCTGCGGCCTCCGCCCCAGGGCAGGCGCGGGGAGCGCGCCTGGCCCCGGGGGGGGCTCGCTTCAGGCCGCGTTTGTGGGGAGCGGTGGCTGGGTTCGGCCCCGTGAGCTCAAAAGCCGCGTCTGTGCGTGTGCCGTGTACGTCGGCGGGCACCAGCTGCCTCGGGGCAGCACGACTCAGCCTCCCCGTTCTCCCCGCAGGCCTCGCCAAGCATGGGGCCATTGGTGTCACCCAGCCCCGGCGCGTCGCCACCATCTCGGTGGCGCAGCGGGTGGCCGAGGAGATGGGCTGCTCGCTGGGGAGCGTCGTTGGCTACCAGGTCCGCTTCGACGACTGCACCACCGAGGTAGGGCTCTGAGGTGTGGCCGTGGCGGGGCGTGGTGGCGTCAGCGGGCTGCGGCGGGGACTGTTGCTTGTGGGCCCCTCTGTGCAGTGGCAGCGTCCCGCTGCCTCTTCCAGGGGTTGCATGCCTCAGGTTAGAAGGTCTCTGAGCCTCAGGAAGCCATCTGTCCCAGCTGTGGTTATATGTACAAGTCCCAGGCTGCAGTTATATGTGCCGTACAACTCATCAAGTTTTTTGAATACATTACAAGTGAAACATTGCCATGCACCTGTGATGCTGTGCGTAAGCACGTGTGATGCAGTCTCAGTGTGTGTGCTGGGTGAATGAATATCTGATCTATATAGATGTAAATATCAAGGACAACAGCTGAATGTGTAATTAAACCTTTCAGGATACTGCCATCAAGTATATGACTGATGGCTGCTTATTGAGGCATATATTGGCAGACCCACTTCTCAGCAAGTACAGTATCATCATTCTGGATGAAGCCCATGAGCGGAGCCTCAGCACTGTGAGTGTTGCCTTCTTGAATGCAAGTGTTGTTTGTTATTGGTAAAGGGGAAATTGGAACTCATTGGTAAAAATAATACAGGTGTGGTACTCGTTCCTTCTAGTCTATTTTCAATTTAAGATTCTGTAAGAGATTTACACATTGAAATTACATCTGTACTTAATGACAGAAGAGTTTTAGCTAAGGAAAGAACAAGCTAAGTGCTTAAAATCTTTCACAGTGAGTCAGTTCCTACAGTAAGACAAGATCTCAGGCATCCTGACACCTTGTCTGTATGAACCATTAACAATGTTGTCTCTCTTATTGCTCAAAAAGGTAATCAGATATCACTGAGGCCTTCTTGAGTATCACAGAGTCTGCAGTTTGTATGTTCATAATATTCCTGCGTGACTGTCCTTTTGGGTCGCTGCTTCTCCTTTACTGAGGTCTGCTTATAGCTTTCTCTCACTTTTGCACGGTCCCCAAGGTTTTTGGCTGACTTTCCACGGATGCGCTTTATCCTTTGGCTGTCCTAAGACCATAGGATCACTGCTTGGTTTATTGCATGCTGTGTATCCTGGAAATAAGATGCTGCCTGTAATCCAGTTGAAATTGTTGTAGCCATTGTGGTGTTTGACGGCAGTTAAACCTTGGCTGGCACTGGACTTTCCCAAAATTTTCAGGGTTTTGAAGCCAGCGCAGTTAATGCAAACTTTCTGCAATACCAAACACAAAAAACAAAACTCTCCCCACACACACAAACAGAAAACACCCTGAAACATCTCTCTCACTGTAAGGCCTAACGTTTCATAGGGTGTGTATCCGACTGTGCAAAGTGATTATGGTCTTTGGGGTCACAGAGACTGACCTAAGTACCAAAAGCTATCAAATGTCAGTCTGTCCCTTCTGTGGCAAGCAAAGTGAGACTCAAGTGACTCAGTCCTCAAGAGACTGTGTTGGGTGTCACGGATATTGGGTGGGAGAGAGAGAACTTGGGGAAGCCTAAGAACTGGCAATAGCAGGGAATCTATGTCCAGACAGTCCTAAGTAGTGAGCCATGTGAACAGAGGAAAGCAAACAACCTGCTGGTCAGGCTGGGGAAAAAGCAAAATGCTTTCTGAGTCCCAGTTCTGTCCTCAAGCATCTGAGGGTATTGCAAGTAATTGAGCTAGAATGATGTAAGAAGTTACTGCTCCATCACCTGTAACTAACTAAAAGGAGCAGATCTTTAATCCACTGCAATGCAGAGTAAAAGAAATTTGCTGAAGTCATAACAATAAGTAGTACAACAAAGGAGGGTTTGCACTCAGGTAACATATATTGGATGAAGATTATGACTTTTTTTTTTTAATTGGTCTGAGGTAATTGCTTGCAATTGACTTGACTGTGAGAGTATAAAAATGAAAAGCAAAGAATTCCATTTATAGGCTGTGAGAAGAGCTGATGAAGCGTTAGATTCTAGAAACAAATTAGCATGCTTGTGAGATGACCAGGATAAATATGTGTTCTTCTGAGTGCTTAGGCCCTGAAGATGCAATTTTCTGTCTTTTCTGTATCTGTGGGATAAAATCAGTCCGTTCTTATTTCATCAGGCACTTCTACGAAGACTGGGCAACTAATATAAATTGCTTCTGTTTTCTGTTAGGACATTTTATTTGGTTTGCTGAAGAAACTATTTCTGCAGAAGAAACCACCAGACAGGAAGACGGCTATGAAAGTGGTGGTGATGTCAGCCACCCTAGAGGTAGACAAGATCTCGCAGTTCTTTGGACACTGCTCAGTGCTGCATATTCCAGGAAGAAGTTACCCAGTAAAGGAGATATTCTGCAACTTGCTCAGCCCAAGGGACACAGGAAGCTCTGCATATGTTACAGAGGTCTGACCTGTTTTACTTTGTTTCTGTGTCATGTTCTCTGTTCTCAGTATGATTATCATCTGTGAAAGACCACAAGAATCAGCTGCTGCATTGCTGTGTTCTTAGCATCTCTGCATGGTGTGGGGAAGAATTAGTGCTGTGAGGTTTTTGAAAGAGTGAGGTTCTGTTTCCAGCTGATAGCAGCTTGCTTGTTGTTTGTTTTAGGCTGTAAAAGTGACGTTGGATATCCACTTAAATGAACCAGAAGGTGACATCTTAGTTTTTCTGACAGGTGAGAGTTTTTATTTCAACAATTGATGGTTATTCCAGGCAAAGTATTGCATTGTCAGCAAAAACAGTACAGCCTTCCAACGACTTTCCAGTTTGTCCCAGAGCAGTAGCAGAGAAGGGAAAGTTGCAGACTGACAATCCTGTGAAATGGTAGTTTTCAGAGCATGTTTAGGTATATCCAGGCCAGTGAGACCAGCTATGAAAAATACATACAAGATTTGTACATGTTTTTTTCTTTCTGTGCCAGATTTACTCTATATTTTTTATTGTTTTGTTTTGTTGTTAATTCAGGAAGGGAGAATTTCTTTAACTCCAAAAACCTACGTTAATATGTGAGCCAGGCACCCAAAGTGACGTATGAGACTCTTATGGAGTCATCCTTTAAGGAAAAGCCTTGTTGAGAGGCACTGTGGAAAGACTGGGTTGTCGCTGCCTAGGCTAACTCTCATAAATACTACTTTCTTCTTGAAGTGGGGTAGATGACTGTAATATTGGCAAAATAGTCTTGTGCAGGGATGTTGCAAACGAGGAAGGCAGAGTTGTAGCTAAATAGGTCGTGTAAATGCTCTTGTATGGTTTTTAGGTCAAATCGAGATAGAAAAAGCTTGTGACCTCCTTTTCAAGAAAGCAGAATCTATTGATTACCGGTATGAAGTACATGATCGATCTGTTGAAGGCCTGCTTATCTTACCATTGTATGGGTCAATGTCAACAGGTAAGAGCATATGATGCCATATGGAACTTAATTCATGTAAATGTCAACTGCAAGAGTTGTTACAAACAGCATCTTTCACAAATATTTTTATTACGATTGGAAAAAAATGACATTAACCCATTTGTTACAATGTTGTAGGAGTATTCTGTGTGGGGGTTTTCTTTTTTGTTTGTTTTCTTCATGGTGTTCATAAACTAAACAAATGCCATCTTTCTCTGTGCTGGCACAGAAGCCTTTAGCTAAAATTCATATCCCCGGGAAGGGTTGGAACTGGCAGGAATGGCTTTACATGGTAACAGTGTCTCCAGCTTAGGAAGGGGATATTGCAACACTGAAAGTTCAGATGTTTTATTTAGGCCCTCACATTTTATTTTATATGGAAAAGATACTGCCAGTATGTTTTCGAAGATGAGAGTAGACCTGTAAAAGAAGATCGAAACAATACAGTGTTACACAGTATAACAAGTATAGGTTATCAGAGGTTATCACTCTGTTTTATTTGGCAGCAGTATCACAGTTAATTTTGAAGAGTTAAAAAACAAAGACACTTTAACATTTTTTGAACACAGACGCTGTATTTTCAGATGGTCTTGAGTGCAATGTTTAAATGCATGGGTGTGGAGTGTAGAATGCCAGGAGGCTGAATAAGTGTTCAGAAGAGCAGGACAGCAATTTCCATCTGGAAGTGCTGCTGAGAGGAAAGGTCTGGTAATGATCTGCAGAAAGTTTTCACCTTCCTGAGAGAGTGAAATGAAAAGTTGCGTATAAGAAAGGTGTAGCCTCTTCCATACTCCATCCATGCTAGGTGTTAGGTTCTGACTGAGATTTTTTTTTTTTATTCCTTTTGTGGTAGTTTCTCACAGGCCATTGTATTTCAGTCTCTTAAATACACAAGAAAGAATTTTCCTTAAGGAGGTTTTGATACTTTGAAGTATAGTATCTTAAAAAATAAAATTCTAGGAGAGAGTTGAATTTCCACCTCCTTTTTTGTTTCTTGGAAAGTCAAGTGAATTAATGGAAATAGTATTTGCTGCTTTTTTACGTGTTAAAAGAAGACTTGCTGGAAGTATGAGGGGTTTGACTGAATCTTTTCATGTTCACCTTCACTTACTTTGATATGTTAAAAACCCTTCAAGTCCTTCTTGAAGATTCCATTAAGAGCAGACGTCATTTGTTTTTCCTAGCTCTGTGTTAGGAAATATCCAGGAGAGTTGGCCTTTCTTGATCTCGATCTTCTTGAATATGCGAACAATAAAGAGGATGTTTTCTGCTTCTTGACATACGCTAAAATAAGATCTAATCTATATTTTTGAAATGTTTTGTGATTCCTTTTCTAATTTCATTCAAATTAGTTTCACTCAACATTTGAGTGAGTTTGTCTAGTGTTATAGATGTGATTTGATATCAGAACATTGTTTTTCTGACTACCTGTCATTTTAGATCAACAGAAAAGAATATTTTTGCCAGCACCCAAGGGCATTAGAAAATGTGTGGTATCTACAAACATTGCTGCAACCTCTCTGACAATTGAAGGAGTCAGGTATCGTTTCCTATCCTTCATAAAAACTGTAACAGTATGATTCAGAAAGTTGTACTAGATTTGGAAAAACTCATCTGACTTCCTTGTGCTTCTATACTTGCCCAATAATTACCTGTTGCATTCTTTTTGTGTGTGTAGTGGATTTAAAAAAAAAATACCCTCAATGCTATTGTATAGTCTTACAGATGACTAATGTCATTGGAACCTAATTTGAAATCAAATCTCAGCACCATTAAATCAGCATAATCTTGTTGGGTGTGGGGTGGTATTATCTGTAACATCCTGTAGACTGAACTGTTGCAGGGCTGCAGCTGGCCAGCAAAGTGCAACTACCTTTTTGCAGCAATCGTAGGGCAGATCTGTTCTTGCTCTGATCATATGCCTGTCTGTCTATTGAGACCTCTAGTGTTTTCTTCTCTGACAGAGTATCTTTTTCAGGTATGTAGTAGATAGTGGATTTGTGAAGCAGCTGAATCATAACCCACGAGTTGGCTTGGACATACTGGAGGTGGTTCCCATTTCAAAGTAAGTTTGTAAAAGGTCACTTGCTTGGTGTTTCTGGAAGTTGCTCTGACAGAACTGTGTATCGGGTGCTCTTACAAAAAAAAAAAAAAAGGGGGCGCGAGAGGGAGGTGGGGTCTTTGAGGCTTCATAATTAAAAGCCATTTAGTTTGCTGTGTTGGAAGTGGTTCAGGACATGTTACAGGTATTAAGAAGGGATTGAGAATGCATTGTCTGTAGTCTGGACAGTGGCTGACATGTTTTCTGAATACAACAGTCTGATTCAGAGAAGTTTAAATTTAAAAAAAAATCTTCCTTTGCATAGAAATGCTTCTTCATTCTGCTGTTTCTTGTATAGCTGGATTTCTCAGTTGCTGCACAATATGTTAAATCTTCCATCTACAAGCACAGAAATTGATATTGTTTGTCATAGTTACAGTGTGATGCTTTGGATAATAACTGAATCAAGGTTTTTTCCCTACCACCCTCCCCGCCTTTGTTTTGGCAGGAGCGAAGCAATGCAACGAGCTGGCCGAGCTGGCAGGACATCATCTGGAAAAAGCTATCGGCTATACAGCAAAGAATTCTGGGAGCAATGTATGCCTGATCACACAGTCCCGGAGATCAAGAGAACCAGTCTGACATCTGTGATCCTGACCTTGAAGTGCCTTTCTGTGCATGATGTCATAAGGTAACCTCCGTGGAGTGGCAGGGATTATCATTTTCTTCCAGAACCTCAGAGGCAGGGCAGCACAGGCACCAACAGCCTATTGGCAGGAGGCAGGATTAGGCCCCTGGCCAACTGTGATGGTATGATACAATCAGCTTGTCAGCTTTTCTGCTGTTCTTCTTGAAATCTTTAATGCCAGATTGGATCTTGAGCCCAAGTTCAGTGTGAGGTTCTGCCAAAACTACCTCCTTATCTCTGAAATTAGTAGCGTTCCATTGAAATACTGATGTTTATATCTCAAAAGCTTAATCTCTGTGGAATTGTTTAATTTTAGGATGAAACATGCAGAAAATATAGTTCGTCTTTGCATAGGCCATGCTGGGATCTGTAGTTGTAATTCTTCATCATGAGGCTGTGTATTTAGTTAAGCACACCCATATACTGAAGATGTTTATGTGCATTTTGGTCAGTAACCTGTACTGGAAGGTTACAAAAGTATTTTAATACATATGAAAAGTAACAAAGCTAAACTGAGTCCGAACAGTGAGATTTGTACTTCATTTTTTACTATAGATTTCCCTATTTGGACCGTCCTGAAGAAAGGCACATTTTAGAAGCTCTCAAGCAACTTTACCAGTGTGGTGCTATTGACAGGTAAAAAATAAAGGGGTGTAGTCACTACAAGAATTTAAACGTAATGGTTCAACTTTTGTTAATGAGTTGTTCATGTGGGCTGAAGGACTTCCCCCAGCAATAGATCATTTCCTCATTTGACCAGGAAGTTAACTACTAGGTTTTAAAATACTCATTGTAAAATTAGAGCTAGAGCATGGCTTAGAACTTGAGAGAGAGATTAATTTCTTCACATTGTCCTACAGTTCCCGAGTAACCACGTACAAGTTATTTCAACTTTCTGTGCAGTAGTTCCTGATAGCAGATCCTAGAGTGGTGTGACCAAGGTGCTTAGGCACTGGCTGTGAGTCCCATCCAAGAACTGAAGACAGGAAGGGAGATCTTATCCAAAGCTTCCAGGAATTCTTCTTAGGGGGGAAAAAAATCTTAATATTAAGCATCTGATATGCTTAAAAAGCCAGCTTTGCCTTCCATTAAGGAAGGCATATACAAACTGGAGAAAGGTGTTGAAAGGCTCTTCTGCTAGTGACACTTGCTTTACGTCTCCAGTGCCTATCTGGGCGCATGCAGACTGCGGTGTTAGAACTGTTCGGAGGGAAACACTTCTTTCCTGTTCTTTATCCATATACGATGGCTGACATTGTGTGTGCATGTTCCGATTTACATTTAAACATAGCTTTTGTTGAATCTGGTATTTGGGTCTTTTTTTTCCTGGGATAAGGAGAGGCCACGTGACAAGACTGGGTGAATTCCTGGTGCAGTTTCCCCTCCCTCCCAACCTGACCTGTGCTGTCATAAAGGCTGCTTCTCTTGACTGTGAAGATATGCTGCTTCCCATAGCAGCCATGTTGTCTGTGGAAAATGTCTTCATTCGTCCAGGTAGGAAGCCCCTTATCTCAGAGCAGCCCTGAGTGGGTGGGGAATTCTGCTTGGACAGGGACATCTCAGACTGTGGCTGGGCAGCACACGCTGCTTCACCTGGCGACCTTTTCTACAGATTCCTTGTGTGCTTTTTCTTTTTTATTTATTTATTTATTTATTTGCTATGTAACAATATATAGTCTTCTATGCTGATAGTTTGAGGCCATTAGTATCTTACAGGTGTATCTCAAGGTTATAAAGTGGGAGCCAATTCTGTATTTTGAACAATGGTAGAACGAGTCTTTACTTAAGGGAAAAATTACTCCTGCAGGGGAGCAAGTTGGTCTCCTTGATTTGGTCCAACACTGTTGGGAGACGTGTATTTGCCTTAAACTAATGCTTTAAATAACCTGTATATTGCAGTGTGAGGAAGATTCAAGACTCAAGTGCAGTGCCTTGTCTCCCGGAGACAGATCTGTAGGGAAGAATGTTAAGATTAGGACAAATATACATATGCCCACATGCTTTTACAGTTTTCTGTGGTCTTAGAGTCAGGACATTTTTGCACACTAGGAACTGGACAACAGCTATTCCAAAGTCTTCAAGATAGCATCGAATTGGGTTGTATTTGTCTCAAGGCTGTGGGCTGTAAAGTAACAGAAGCTAATGGTAATGGTAAGTTAATGGAATGCTGAGAGGTCAAAAGGGGGAAAGCTGTGCCTACGGGAGGAGGGNTGTTTTGGTGTTGGCGTTTGCTGTTGGTCTAACTACAGACCAGAGGAACTGACTAATTAAAATTTAAGGAATGGGATCATCTCTGGATTGGTTTCTCTGTTCAATAACACTGTTTAAGTGAATAGGTAAAGCTTTTAAGTTACTGTGAGAAGTTCAATTTGTCACTGTCTCCATTTCCAGTGTTTTTGTGACTAAACGGAAAATGTGATTTTTGCTGGCATTCCAAGCTAGCACCTCTCACTAATGTTAAACTCAGTCTCCCATGTCCTTCTTCCCATCTCCTTTTCCCTTCAGCCTGATTCCCCAGCATGCCTGCCCACCCCCAGCTGAGAAAGGGCTGTATGTAGCACGATCTTTGTGGGAGACCTTTGTCCATTCAAGTCACTCATTGGCTCTTGGCCAGTTATGCCTGTCGTCTATTAACTGTGCCTGTTAGTGCAACGGCTGAAGACGCTGCTGATAATACTAGTAGTCTGGCTTCTGCTCTGGGGTCTTTCCTGTTCCCACAAATGTACTTTGCTTTCCCGTCCTCCATCTGGCAATATGCACTTGTTATCTGTTCAGCTAGCTAGAGCACACGTTCGTTATTCTTCAGCTTACATTAGGACACAGAGACTTCCCATTCTGAAGACACTTGCTCATGTGCGATATGTATATGAACAGGCCCCCTTACTTCATCAGTGTTACTTGTAATACCCACAAACTTCTGACATCTGCAGGACAGCAGCGATGCGATACATTGACCTTTGCAGCATTATTCCTCTCTAACAAGGGGAATAGGTTGTGATGGGGAAGAAATTCTTTGAGTATTCAAAACTGGAAATAACACTTTAGAAATGTTGCCTTTGCCTAGTACATTCCTAGCGTTTAGTGAAGGCAAATTCCCACTAAACTTACAGATGGCATTTTTTTCTAGACTCTTTTAAGACCTCCATTACTATGGTACTTGAGTAGTTGGACAAAAGCTGAGTTAAACGGATTAGGTGCTATGAGATGCTTTCAGCAGTCTTGTTTTTTCCCTCAGGGCAAAACCTTCACTTGATCCCTGTGAGCTGTTTAAGGTTGCTGTTCCTTTGTCTTTCCATGTTGGCCATTGAATTGGTTGTGAGAGAGCGACATGTAGTAACTTTTTTTAGAGACTAGAAGTCTCCATCTCTACTGCTGACCGATGAGATTAATTACAGATTTAATAGCATCTGCATATTCTTGTATGGCAGTAGCGGAAGCAGGGGGAGAACTGTAAATGCAGCTGTGGAGGAGAGACAAATCTAAAAATAACACGAATAAAGATCCAAGACTGTCAAACACACTTTGGATATATGCTGGTAGAAAATAAAGTAGGAGTGATAAATAAAAATGACTTTGTTAAAGTGAGATATAACTTATTTCCTCAGGTGATCCTCAGAAGCAAAAGGAGGCAGAACTTCAACACCAGGAACTTTCCTCACAAGTGGGAGGTTGCAATGACTTTGCAACCCTCTTAAATATTTTTGAACAGTGCAAAACAAGGTATAAAATGATTCTTTACAGTAAGTGGTTTTGCATTGCTCATAACTACCAGCTACTGATGGTTTTTAAATATATTTCATATATGCACATGTATGTACTTATTCCTAATTGCAGATTTATTCCTTATTGTGATCTGTAATTTCTATCAAGACACCTATTATTTAAACTAACAAAGTATCTGGCTGTGTAGGTTGCCTTCTTTGTACGACTGTAACAAAAAATAGAGGCAACTTTCTGCCTTCAGTTCACAAAGGGCTTCTTTATAATACAAGTATTTCTGTTCTCAGCAAGTCTCCTTCAGCTTGGTGCCAGAAATACTGGATCCACTGGAGAGCTGTAAAATCTGCTTTTAGTGTGGAAAAACAGCTTCGGGAAATAATCAGTAAACTGAAACAGGTGAAAAATACATTTTTTTGTATGTCATCGAGTTATGCAAGTTTGTATTTAAGATATACTGGAGTACTGACCCTTTGCCAGATGGCTGCTGCCTTTCTCCAGTAGAAACTAATCCACTTAGATATTTATTAGAGCATCCTTGCTGTAGCCTGTGTAACTTACAAGTATGGTGGTGCTAACAAGCAGGAAGGAGGATTTTATTCATTTCCTCATGGTTTCTGTGGGGTGAGAAACCTAGAGTTTAAAATCCACGAGATGGAGGGGGTATATACAGTTTTTCTTTAGCAAAGATCCTGATTCATGTTATTTTTTCTTTATGTAGCTGCCAGACTTCCCTAAAGAGACATTCGAAGGCTCTAGAACTGAAATACTAAGGAGATGTCTATGTGCAGGATACTTTATCAATGTAGCTAGGAGGTAAGTAATAAAGTTTGGAAAATTGAATAGAAAAGATATTATGCATATTTTAGAGGATGTAGCTGCATGTTGAAACAGAACAGCAAATTGTACTGTTGTTAAAAGCACCAAAGTTGCAATTGCAACTATAGGTGGTGTTTCAGCACAGGGCTAGAAGTCTGCCTTTTGACTCTGATTACATTCCTGAGCAAGTTGCTTACATCCTTGGAACAGCAGTTTTTCTTTCTGTTAAATGAACTTGCAAGCTGACAAGTACTTTCAAGCGTTAAGCTAAAGCGCTTTGAAGATGTCAAATTATCATGGTTGTCAAAGACTACAATACCAAATCCTGCTTATCTTCATATTTTTATACTTGCAGTGTTACTGTGGTAAATTAGACAGACGTATTTTATTCTTCAGCTGGTTTTTGCACTTAATTCTGGAAGGATATTCCCCTGCTTATATATTTGAATATTTTCTGCTGTGCTGCTGCTGACTTGCTTAGTTTGTGTTGCTGCCTAATCACAGCAAAGCATATTTCAGTATATAAGATTTTCACAAACCTTTTAGATCTGCAGCCAGGACCTTCTGCACGATGGACGGACATGGCAGCATAGTCTATATCCATCCTTCATCTACAGTAAGTTGCCAACTCCTATTAATAAAGTATCAAAGGGTCTGTAAAAGGAATAAGAGGCAAGTCTCTGTAAACTCTTCCTCTTTGGTTTGATTTGTGCTAACTTATGGTCAGGAGAAACACCGATGCAGCATCACCAGAATGTGGTATTCATTTTGAGAGTGGGGAAGACCTTACATCTTCAAATCTGGTAAATGTTTGGCTTATGAAGTGAGTGCTGTATAGACTGAGCTTTCTCTCCAGCGGTTTTTGGATTTCCTGGGCAATTTTAAGCAAGTAATTTTCTTTACTCAGGGGGTGGTGAGGCCCTGGCACAGGCTGCCCAGAGATGCTGTGGATGCCCCATCCCTGGAGGTGTTCAAGGCCAGGTTGGATGGGGTCCTGGGCAACCTGATCTAGTGGGTGACATTCCTGCCCAGGGCAGGGGAGTTGGAACTAGATGATCTCTAAGGTCCCTTCCAAGCCATTCTGTGATTCTATGAAGTCGTGCTGCAGTTTCTCTGTCTGAAAATTTAGGGTAACGTCAGCTTTACTTCATTCTTGCATCTGAAGCTTTGGAAGATGCTCCAGTGGAGGGTGCCCTGGAAGTTCTTTTTTTATTCGGTTCTGAAATAATCTTTGTATTTTCAAGCTATATAACCAGGAGACTCGACTTGAGTGGATCATCTTCCATGATGTCACAGTGACATCCAAAATCTATGTCCGGACAGTGTGTCCTGTTCGCTATGAGTGGGTCAAAGACTTGTTGCCCAGATTGCATCAGATTGATGCATATGAACTGAGCAGTGTGGCACGGGAAGAAGTAACTGAAGAGGAAATAACCAAGTGGAAACATAGGGAGGACCTTAAAAGGCAGTGTGGTAAGCACATTACTGGCTATATCTGTCGCATTTAGTTTTCTTGGTTATGCCGAACATGTGTGTATATTATTTCATGGAATGCGACTATAAGTGCTAATCTGGATGTGCTCGACGTGTTTGATATATGTTGTTCTAGCTGTTTTCTTGTCTTATTACAGCTCTACAATCCTCCTTTTTGTGCCTTGGCACTGCACGTAGTGGTGTTTGCCTGCTGGTTCTTGCCGTGCTGTCTTTTGGTTTACTATAGCTGAGAGAAGCAGAACTTAACCAAGAGTGGAATAAAAGCATTTTGTGTCCATTATTTAAGTTTGCAAAGGGTATCTAACTATAGAAATTGAGTTGCTAAAGTAATACTGACCTGAGCGAGAGGATGCCTAAGGGCTATTAAAAAAAAAAAAAATTTTTTTAAAATCACATTTTGGTGAATATCTTTCTTACAATGAATTTAACACTGTATGTTTAAATAAATTGTCTTTTAATTAAAACTAGTGCATGCTAACTGACCTGGCTGTTTGACATTCTTTGAATTCTTCTGTCAGCAGGTTTTGTAAAGCAGCCAAGTATTCAAAGGGCCTCTTTGCTTCAAACTGACCTTCCAAATTTTAATGTAATATACAGCACTGCACTGGCAATATAGATTCTCTTCAGTTACCTTAACAATGGAAAAACTGTAGACTCTTGTGCTCACACCAGCATCTGTTTCTCTCCTGTGTTATTGTATGAAACAGCCATTTTAAATAATAAATATACAAATTGGATTTGGTTATAAATTTGCTGGAAAGGATATTTGAATTATTGGAAAACAGAAGGGAGTCTCATCTATTTACCTGAAGTCCAGGGAGCTGAGTTTTTTTTTGTCTCCCTTAACTTTTAGACTTTACCAGGCAATTGTAAGCAAGTTTGAGGTTGTCCTTACAAATGTTGTGTTTCTCTTCATAGAAATAGGCATTTGAATAGCTGATAAAAGCTTAATTAGTGTTCAGTGGAAGAAAGGGCTGCAGCACCAGCTGAACTCTTACTTGACTCTGAGACAGAATAATAGTAACTGCTTCATTCACACAATATGTAGCAATATGTAGGCTCTTAGTCTTCCAAAGATATTTTTTTTTTTTTGGTAAAACTGTGAAAGTGTTTCCTGCTTTTCTTTCTGTCTGGGAGAAACACTCCCAAGGTCTCAGCTCAGTGGGTACAAGAGAGAATGTGCATTTTTAAGGGTGTCTGAACTGGAGTATTGACTTTTCCCACTGCTTTATCTGTGTGTTATCCTCCCTCTTCCTCCTATCTCTGCAAATTTATATAGTTTATTTTAAGCTTTTTTCATTTTCCCACTGCTGTGCTCCTCCTGCCTAAACCTGAGTTTGAGAAGTGAAATTTAGAGAAGAAATGGGTGCATAGAACACAAGATGCATAGTATCTGTTACAATAAAAAGCAAGATGTATATCTGGAGTTGGGATGAGCCCAGCTGCAAATATTGACATCATTTAAAGCATGATTTATTTACTTTTTCTCCCCTCTGTGGTACAGCCTGTCCTCTCTGAAAGTCATTTGAATGACTGACTGGTAGGTGGAAAACATTTGGAGTTCTGTTGGAGTTTTTTGGACAGTTTACAAACAGGAGGAATTGTAATGCTGTTTTTTTTTTTTCCTGACACAGAAGAGTACATGTCTCTCTTTCTTCTCCCCCACCACAGAAGGAGTCAAAGACAACTCTGCAAAGAAGCTGGAGAGAAGGAATGATGATAAGTCAATACAGGATGCCCGAGCTCGCTATCTTGAGAGAAAGCAGCAAAGAGTACAGGGTTTAAGTGACCCGCTGAAAGAAATGGGCTAATGCTCGTGGCTGCTCTACTCCCAGTACTAGGAAAGGCAGCGTGGTGCAGTTGTTCTGAGTATGTTTGTATAATGCAAAATGACTAACTGGAATGAAGGAAAACTTCTGCTTCGTGGTAAGTTGGACTGCCAAGGCATACAAACATGATCTTCTTTGCTGCATTCCGCAAAGAAAAGTTACTAAGCTGAATTTTATTGCCACGTCACCGGCAACAA
The DNA here is from genome assembly GCA_013399475.1 of Chauna torquata. Classification (NCBI taxonomy): domain Eukaryota; kingdom Metazoa; phylum Chordata; class Aves; order Anseriformes; family Anhimidae; genus Chauna; species Chauna torquata. The sequence goes on from VXAL01004940.1 coordinate 145,802, forward strand.
TTTAATGACTTCAAATGTGGATGAAGACATGATACCTACTGTGGTGCCAATTCTGTGGCATTTAGTAGACTTAGAAAGGGCTCAGTGCCTTTATTAATAAAATTTTCTTAAAGTTTTTTTTTAAAGGAGTGGAACTCTCACTTTTTATCTATTTTACTTTGTATGGTGATGGGTATACAATCTTTATGCTTATCTGATGCTCAGGAAAATGGGTAGGGAGTGCTCTTTTAATGATGGAGCCATCTTGATCTAAATTCAAAAGGACATTCGCCACGTGCATTCTGTTGCAGTGTAATTCCTACTGTGTGTTGTGCTGTACTGTGTACAGTGATGGTTCTGGGTGAAGATGTCTTTGTATGTAAAGTATTTTGTAAATGTTTTCACATTCTTGCCAACAATGCATATTTTTTGTCAGGGATGACTTAGCACTGTGTGGTGGTTTCCATTTGGCAAAAAAACAGCAGTCAATCCAGTACTCAGCCAGGTTATATCCTGCAGTCTGTCAGCAGGTCTGCTGCCTAGTGGGATGTTTTTCTGAGTTTGGGGGCTGTTATTTTTAAAATGTATGGATTTTAGTCTGAAGAATTACTGTTTCTAATGTGTATAAAGAATGCATAAAGAAATGCTAGCTTTTTTTCCTCAAATATGTAACAAAGTAAAGAGCTGTGATGCTTTGTCATCATAAAGTTTCGGTGTGGAGCTTGCCTTTCTTGCTCTCTTTCAGTTGCAGTAAGTCACATTTTGTATAAGACAATTTCCAGAAACCAGGAAGATCCTACTGTCATTTTCCATGCCTCAGTCGTGCAGCTGTGTGTCCTTCAGTTGCTTTTCAGGTAACTAGCTGACTGTTAGGGTGGTGGTACAAGTAAGCCTTAGCGCTGAGTGTACAATATTAAGCATTCCCTCTCTGCACGGGCTGTAGCCTGATGATCGGCTCCAGAAGCGTTGGGATTCTCTTACAGGGAACGTGACAATGTTATTCCTCGTAGAGAAAGTAGTAGGTGTGATTGACCCCCTTTCTGTGACTGTATCTATTGAAAGGAAAAAGGCGAGGGGGGCCTGCGTGCTCGCCGAAGCTCCTGAAGAAAGTGCTATCTCCGGCACGTCCTGATCCTTTTTCATCCTTATTTTTTATTACTATTTTTGACTCCGAGGAGCACGAAGGGCGGCTTTTCCCTCCCGTGCGGGCGGGGGGCCGCTGAGCGGCCCCGAAGCCGGGCGTTAAGGCAGAGCACGGCGGGGGCCGCTGAGGGCCGCGGGGCCCCGCCGGTCTCCACGGCAACCGCCCCCAGCCCCGCGCGGAGGGAGACGCCGGCCCAAGGCCCGGGGAGGCGGCACCGCCCCGAGTCACCTTGCTCGGCCGCTCTGCCCCCCCCTGCACGTGACCCGCCGGCGCGACGAGCGCGGAACGGAAGTGACGCAGCCACACCTCGGTCGCATGATGTGGCAAAAAAAAAAAAAAAAAAAAAAACCGGGGGGGGGGGGGGGGGGGGCCCCGAAAAAGCCCCTTCCGGGGGGGGGC
>VXAL01004940.1:147780-167119 GCA_013399475.1 Chauna torquata
GGGGGTGCCGGAGCCGGGCGCCCGGCGCCTGCCCGTGCCCGCTTCTCTCCTCGCCTTCCCCGCTCGGGCTGGCGGGGCGGATTTCAGCCCCTCCGTGTAGGCGAGGCTGGCGCCGCGCCCGCGCTATCACCTGCTGGGCGGTGCGGCACCGGCGGGAGGGGGAAGCGCGGGTGGCTGCTCTGGGCCTGGCCGGGGAGAGTCCGCCTCGTCCGGGCCGCCACCGGGGCACGGCGCCTACGGGAGAGCGGCGGCGGGGCGAGCGGCCGGGGCGGCCAGGCCGTCTCCGCGTGTTGGCCGGTTGCTTTGTGAGGCTTAGGCTTCCCGCAGCCGTAAGGACGCGTTAAGGCATTTTACAGGAGTTCTGCCTTTTAATGTCATGTTCTGCGAAGAAAAATGTGTATTGCAGTAAAACGGGCAAGTGCTGCGGGCTTCCCTGCAGCACAGCTGTGGCAGTGCAGGCGCAGAAATGCCAAGTCTCCTCTTTCTGTCTGGTGTCTGCTGGCGTCTGACGAATTCGAGATCTGGTGTACGTGGAGGGTGTCATCAAACCAGAACCAAATGCTAATAGATCTTATCCAAGTGACAGCCTTCAGTTTCCTCGAGGTGGCTTTCTGAGGGCACTAGTAACAAATCCTGAAGTTGCCCCGCTGCAAAAGTGCAAGGTTGCCTTCTGAAATAAGCGTGCATGCTTGATGCCTCCTGGTGAAGCTGGAGTACAGGGAGGGGTCTGGAAGTGGTAGTACAGTTGTGCAATATGTACTTCTGCCATGTCTGTAGGGAGAAGTACTGCAAACCATGCTTCTCGTCCTGGGTTGCTGTAGCTGCGATGGTGTTAAGCTTGTTTTCACTGCCGATGACTATTTTTTTGTGGAGAACTTGTATAATAAGGGTTACGTTCATGTGTCTAGGTAGGGGCTGCTGATGATTGGCTTTGAGCAAGCTGTCCATAGCCCTGCTTCCCTGGGATGTCACCTTACGCGTGCGGCTTGCGTTGAGCTGGCTGGCGCTCTGGCAGGCACTAACATAGTGATGGGTTTACAGGAGGTGTGGTGACTTTTTTCTAGCCTGAATGGAAAGAACTTAATTTCTAGACACGCTGATAAAAGAACAATTGCAAAATACTTATTTTGTTGTGTAAATTACCACAGCCGTACTATTATTTTAGATTTGGGAAAAAAAAAAAAATGGCAGCATTTATTTTTAGTCTAGGAAGTTAACTGTTAAACACTGGATAGTTTCACTTCAGTATCAGTTTAAAACCAGGCCAGAACTCGTGGCTCAGGTGTAGCCCTGGGCTCTTTAGCGTGCAGCACTGCTGGGAGGCTCTCTCCACTGGTGTTCTCTGCTGGCAGCAGCAGAACCTAGAACGTGGTGTCAAGAAGGTTCTGGGTACTTGGGTGAAACTCAGCTCTGGGTAGCCCAGCTCTTAATAAAGCGTTGTGGGAGCGCATCTGTGGTGCAGTGCTAAGGAGACAACGCATGCATGTGACCCAGTGCCAGGTCTCTGATGACATGAGTACAGTTACATAATGAAACTCGTCTGCTGCACTCCAGAAGTGCTGATAGGTTTCAGGCTAGTATGGTCATGGGACATGACTGCCCAGTCTAAAGAGTGATTTATTTAGTTTATTCCTGTTCCAATTTAATGTAGAGCGCTGACTTAAGTAGTTTCTTCTACAACTACCTGTATGAGCTGGTCTTTTGTAAGACTTGGTGTCCAGCCTTACGAGCCTGCGTGCACGTGGCCCTTGCCCGTAGCGCTTCAGTTTGCTGCAGCTCGTGAGCTTCCTCATTTCATTTCATTGAAAAAACTTAGAGGAACTTGCGTTTTCGGGGGTACTGTTTCCATGCTGAGACATCTGACTTGCTGTTGGAGTAAACTTTGAGAGCAGAAGTATTGATACTGGAACATTTTGGCTGTCCAGGACGGCTTTAGTGTGTTTCAGGCTGCTCATAGGAGTCTTGAAGGACTTGAAGAACACGGCTTCTTAAACTATGCCTGACCTACATCATCTAGGAAAATTGCCATACAGGCATTGTGCAACACTTGCAAGTTTGTAGTTAATATTTAACAGAATGACAAGGTACCCCAGTGGAGGCTTATTCATAAAAACACAAGTGATGAATGTGAATGGGAAAGTTCTTGTGAGGCTATTATTAGAAGATGCTTGTAATTAATCTGGAAGACTGACAATCAGCACTGCATGTAGTATGATAGTAGTTTTCCGTGGATCCGCTGCAGGTCAGGAAATGGTCAGGTAACTGTACAAAGCTTGTCCTGGTCTTCAGCTTCAACCCTGTTGCATTACATATTATGCTGCTCAAGGCACACTGGCATTAGCTGTCGCTGTCAGCATCTTGGCTAGGTGATATGGGAATGAATGCTTAAGGGCTCCAGAAGCCCCTCACTATTGTGCTTCTGCATGTCTTGTCTCTTGGGTGCACGGTGCAAAATGCTTTGTACCTGTAATTTGAACTGAAGATCTGGACTGGTCAAGTGAGATGTGGCTTGTTAGCTTGCTAGGTCTAAGCAAACTTTCGTGATAGTTACAAAGTGTAAAATCCAAATGTGTAGTCAGGTTTCAGGCTTTGTTTGTCAGACTTGAGTCCCATTACATAGCTTTGAAATCTCAGTAGTTGCAAATAAGTAGGATGTTATCTGTGTATTGTCTATTGTAGATGCCTGCCCTGCCACAAAAGAACGTCAACAATGTGCTACAGAGAGACGTTTTCCTTGGGAAGTTCCAAGGAGAAACCTTGATTCCTCTGCTATCAAAGCTACCAGACTCTTGCCATGAAATTTTATAGTGCTACTTTTTATTAAAAGTGGGCATGTGGTACATTGAATGAGTGCAAACCTGGCTGCTTATATCCGATTTTTAGTGATTCCCTAAGTTGATGCCTCTAAATTTGAGGTGTGAAAGAAAAAAACAACTGCTTACTTAAGTGCATGGAGTTTTTCTAGGATTACAAGTTCCTGATGAGTGAGAAGGAACCCGACAAGTTAGCCGGTCATGAGTGGTGATTGCCATTTGGTTTAGCCATACTGTCCTGAAATACATAAAAACTGAACTTGGACCACGTGCACTGCTGTACTCATGCGACTTAAGGCATTAATAAATTTTCTTCCGAACCTAAATGTGTAAGACACCTGAAATTATTCCATAGAATACAGCTTGTCTAAACGGTACAGACAGCGGTCAACTCGTGCTAAGCAGTTGATGCTGGGACAGAGCTACTCTTTTAAACCACGAAGCGTGTTCTTGTCTGGTTGTTGGTGAGGCAAACCGGAACGGCTGCTGCGCGGTTCCAGCGTGGCGGTGCCTGGATGGCACTCAGAATCACAGCTAGCTGTGCCAAGGAGAAAACTAAATAAGACAGGCATCCTGCAGTAAAACTTAACTTCACTCCAGCAGTGACAGTACTGAACAACAAAGTGCTTCTGTGTATTGAGCTGGCAGCGAGACAATTTATCCTAAAACACTAAATCTCTGCTACAACAGCATTACCCTCAAGCACTGAAGACTTTCATTGGTGTTTAAGAAGTCAGGATCAGAAGGCAGGACTGCTGTGCCTAACACCGCTTTGGTGATGTTTCTCCCACCCCGCTTCGTGGATGTGACTTCCTAAAACTAGTGAGCTTGGAATATTCTTACAGAGAGTGTAGGGAAAAATCTGTAAGGAAGAATCGAGGCAACCTGAAGAGTGCGTGTCGACTAATGGGACAGGAGCGATTAGTTCAGCAGTTCATAAGCCAGTCCTCTCGGCACGTCCCTCGCAGCAGGTGCTGGAGTCAGCAGGCGTGCTGGTCTTGGTGGCAGCTCTGGTTTGCGCTTGGTGCTGGGGCTGTGTGGTGGCTTAGCCAGAGGTAGGTGGTCACAGCCAGCAGTTCCGTGCTCACGTTGCCGCAGGTAGGCTCTCAGACCGTAGCTTATAGCTGAAATAGTCACACAGCACGTCTGTGGCTGTTGAGACCGGATGACTACCTCAGCCTGTTGAGGGTGAGGCAGAAAGTAGGAAGGATGTAGAAGAGTTCTTCAACATTAGAGGTCTGTTATCTGTTGAAAGCATGACTTCCTAGCCTGCCACGAGCTGTAACTCTTACCTTGCATTGATAAACATGAAGTACTTCAGAGCTGTTAACTTACGGTGGACTTCTGTCCAAGTAAGCATGGATATAAAACTTCTGTGTGACTTAAGTTTGCTTTGCTGAGCTTCATGGATGGAACTAAATTAGCAGCTGAAATATAGCCTGGTGCCTGCCTCGCTCAATCAGAGCCCAGGAAAACATGGCCTTGCAATAGAACTAATGTGACTTGCTGCATGTCAAGGTGCTTTATTTAAAACAAAACAAATCCTCCATGCCTCTCAAGAGACTGGGAATGCATCTGTTAACTGGCATTTCCCAGCTATGTGATTTCCAGCTGCATGTAGATAAGGAGTCTCCGGGCAGACTGTGCAGCTGCTTGTGGCTACAAGAACAGCGGTTATATCCTGTCGAGGGTGAGAGTCGAGGTGAAATGCATACTCAGCAGTTCTGCGCCCTTCCTTGTAGGCAAGGAGAAATTATTTGACAGCTAAGCAAACTGTCACAAGAAGCAAATGTTCCAGGAAAGGGTCAACAAAGTGGCTCTTGTCAGCAGTTTTGCCATTCAGTTTGATGTCACATGCATGTAACGTAGCCACTTCCCCGCATAAGTTACCAAGAACATACTTGAAGTATGTTACAGTGAAAAAAATCATTGTACTCATCCGACTTTTGTTTACTGTGTTATAATCATTCACCTCTCAACAGCGTTCAGATAAACGTCATCATGGAATTCGATGGTTCAGTACAGCCTGCAGTTGACTGAAGTATCTAACCTCGAGCTGGAGGACTCCTCCAGGACTACATCTCTGCTGAGCAGAACAGTTCCTGCTGTCTGCAGCAACCTGTTTCACAGTTGTGCTCTAACGGAGCAGCTACTTCACAGAATCCTTTCTTCTCAACGTGCTTGCAGGAGACTAGTATAACTGCACTTTCCAACAAATGTTAGTGTGAAATAACTGGAACTGTAAATTGGTTGTCCAAGCACAGCCAGCAAGCTCTGCCTATATCTATGTGAAAGCCAAGGAAGTATTTTTCATAGCATAATGTAAGCATATCAAACAGTTCCTTCTTTTTCCCATCTTTTAGATTTGTTCCTGAATTGGTGGAAAGCCAGTGGACCTAAATGAGTGCAGTATTAAATGTTTTTTTTTTCTCCTCTATGATAAGAGGAGAAGGGGTAGGAAAATCTGCTGTGAAGCCCTGTACCTGTTTAGTTGTACTGTAAACTCGGGAGCTTGTACATGGAAGAGTATTGAAATCTTCATAATAAAAGCCTCCAAAGAAATACCTCTTGTCGTGTTCCCTAATAGTAATCTTAGTCTCTGTTTACTTTGCTTAACTTTACAAATGCTTTTGCCTCAATCACCTGAACTTTAGCCTGTCTGGGGAAGGGAATGACCTATGCTGCGGGAAACGGTCTGTCCTTCGAGAGTTCTGTGCATCAGGTCTGAGTGGAGCCAAGAAAAGTTACCATAAGCTTTACCACCAAGGCAGGTGGCACTCTTGCTGGTGAAGCTCTTGTGTAAGCAAATGCAGAGATTGTCACGGTTAGGGTAAACTGCCTGTCCCAGAGCTTGAAGCAAACTTGATTCATACGCTCGGATCTGTTGAGGTTAAAAGATGAAATGTTAGCAGAAAGAACCTGTGTACTTAAAGACCTCACTAAAGGTCATGCCTCCATCGGAAAGCTTCTCCAGGCTTTCTTCAGAACTCCAGAGTCATCTGACTAAATTTTTTTCAAAGAAATATCTAGCCTTTGAAAATGTTAATAAGTTTAAAAAGGACCGCATCTTGCACTACTAACCAGAGCTGGCTACCTCAGACGTGGCACCTAGCAGATGGCAGTTTGCTCATGATTAAGATAAATCTGTCCTGCAGTATCTAAGCAACTTTGATCCAGAGGTCTAGACCTCCCTAAGAGGTCTGCCATCTGCTAGGACTTGCTTCTTTGGTTTGTTCTGTTAACAAAGTCCATCTGAGTATAACGCTGTGAGTTACTGCCAGGCAGAGTACTTGGCTCTCTGAAACTACCCTCCTCTAACAAGGAAATGGAGTGCTGGCTGAATGAAATAGCACTTGTTAAGCTTGCAGCCCTAGTAAAAGGAAACGCCACAGCCTGGTAGGTCTCTTCCAGATGAAACTGGTAGGTCTTCATACCTTCTGTGCCCGCAGGGATGTGACCAGGTTGCATGTGGCAGTGCTCAGCTAGCAGACACATGCCAGTCTCAGGCCTGGAGAGCACCACCTGGTGATGCTGTGATGCTGGACCTCACTCACTCACTTAAATCTGAGTAACAGGGGTCTGTCCTGTGCAGGAGGTAGGGTTCGGTTTCTAGTATTAAGACAGTTCTCCTTTAGGAGAGCTACGTAAAACACCTGTCCTTCACCTGAGAGTTTGCTGGCTTTACTGTCAGGTGGATGGATGTAAGGGGAGCTATCTGTGAATGAAACTGTTCACTTTGTTAAGTTACTGGAAAAGTAAATGGAAAATGTCTTGGAAAAATGGCTTCAACTAGTCAGTCCTGGTGATTTGTTTGCTCAAATCCGTTCTGCTTCCAGTCTTACCATCTGGCGAGATCTCTGTAATGAAGTAGTGCCCTTTAGGACCAGGGACTTAAATGCAGGGTGACTGTAGAACCATATACAAAGGCCGAATCATTTTCTAGAAATATTCTTCTTCAGCGTACCCAAGGAGCTAAAACTGGCTTGGTTTAGAGCCTGTACTTTAAGCTGCACTGAGATCTGGCTATCTTGATTCCCTGGGTGATGCAGACCGTCAATAGAAATGCCTGTTGTGAAGCTTGTTCTGCTCACCTGGTGCAGCAAGATGTTACTTGTTCCTTGCATGCGCTGTCTGAACGCCAGGGTGAAGGGGAAGTGTAGTAAAACACCCTCTTTATCAGGAGCTGCAAGCAGGCTGGGACAGAGCGGCTGAGGCGTGGTCACCTCAAAGCCTGTACAGAGCACAGCTGATAAGAACTTGGCGGGTTGCTTTGGATTAGAACAATAACACTAAAATGGCTTTGAAGAACTAGCCCTTCTTGGGCAACATGAAAGGGCCAGAGGTTCAAGCAGCCTCCTAGAAAGACTGAGGTGTTACAAGCAGGGATGGTTCCTTTAATGGTAGACAACTGATCCTGTGGTTTTTTTCAAGGTATGTCTACCACAGGCTGGACTTCTGTACCTGATGTGAAGTAACCAATCTGTATTTCCACTGTTAAAAATGGAGTAAACTTTGTTTCAGTATTTCAGTACTGACATCCTAATAGGTTGGTCTGCAAGCACAGTGGAGTGGCACTAACTAAACTTGTGTTTTGTTGCAAGCTGTACTAGAATTGTAATTTAAACGTATGCATTTGAAGGTTTTTAGAAGCAGACTGGCTCAGCAGAAACGGAGATGGTTTGTAGGTATCTTGTGTATTAAGTAAGGCTGCGGATGAGCCATTTCTGATTTTGGTAGCATCCATCTCATTTGTTAGCTCTGCTTTCTCGGTGGTATGCAGCCTTGCTGCTAGACAGGACTAGGCTAAATGCTAGACAGGTAGCTTTTTTTAACTCTACAAGGATAAAGATAAAGCTCAGGCGCCTCACGTGTGGCATTAAGCTTGAAATAGTGATAGCTGCCAAGCTCAAATGGAGTAAAATAGTGCTCTGGAAGCAAAGCTGAGGGGAGTGAGTACTGAAGCTGAGACTCTAGCACTGCTACCAGGAGCAGGGAAGTTCCATGTCCCTTAAACCATTTGAGGGGTTCAGAGGCTGATCTCTTGAAACAATAAGTTGTAATGGACCTCGGAGGCAAGGTACTAAGCCATTGAACGCTGTAGGGCTTCTTCAGGAAGCCTGCTGGGCATAACTGAAGATGGGCAGGCATTTTTGTGTCATGCCGCTTATGGGTAGCATGCTTTTAGTTATCATGCAAAGATACAGGAGGCCTAGTATCTCTTGCGGCTTTAACAAAAGCTGTTGGTGGCTATGCAGAGGTAGTAACTTGACGCTAAACCTTTTTCTTTTCCAGCTCCAAAATCTAGGCATCAACCCAGCGAACATTGGGTTCAGCACTCTGACAATGGAGTCTGACAAATTCATCTGCATCAGAGAGAAAGTAGGAGAACAGGCTCAAGTGGTGATCATTGACATGAATGACCCCAGCAACCCCATTCGAAGACCAATTTCAGCTGATAGTGCTATCATGAACCCTGCCAGTAAAGTCATTGCGTTAAAAGGTATGTAATTCATGGTAAAGAAACATTTGAAGTATCTGGAGAGCTTTCTGTAGTACTAGTTTATGACTGACTTAAGTCTGTCAGGCAACTTACATGGGAGGATCACTTACCGATTTCCCACAGCTTAATTGGAGCTAAAGTTCAATGCTTTTTCACTTATTCTGAAGGTAGATGGGTAATAAGTTTCAGTTAAGACTTTCTAGTAGTCTGCTGATGGTTAGGATGAGTTTTTTGCTTCACAGTCAGAATATTTATGGCTTCAGAGCAGGGAGAGCTGGAAGGAAAGATCAAGGACTTAGGATACTTCTGGAGTCTCTAGTCTGGAATCATCTTAGAGGGAAGTGGGACCTGATCTTGTAAGTGCATAGGATCTATCAACTGAACGTCTCTTTACAGAGTGGAAAACTAAGACTGGGGAGACGGGGAAACAGTTGTGAAGGCCATAGTCTGGCCAGGCTGGAAGAGGCTGGTGCACTGATTTGTGTGCATTTGTTATATCAGCCAGTGATAAGGGAAGTAAAAGCACCTATGGAAGACTTGTGTAGTGCGTAAAGCACAAGGTCAGCTAACTTGGTATCTCTGGCAATGCAGAGAACAAGCATTCCTCTGGAGTCTCCAGAAGGGTCAGTCTCTTCCTCTCATAAAGCCTCAAATATTCTGGCACTCTAGAAAATAATGTATTGCTAATGGAAATATTTGAATGTGTTCAGTATGATCTAAGTTTGACTTTAATACTGTGGTACTGTTTTGTCACAACTTTAATGCTCTCTTGTGTGTGCAGATGGTGAGTTATCTCAGTTGACTGTACTAGTTACTGTCCTGTCTTATGAAAAGAGAAAGCAAAAGCAAATGACTCAGGTTTGTGGTGGACATGGCTGAACAGTGGTGTTTAAACAACTAAAATTCAGAGGTTTTTCACGCCTTGTCAAGAGAATCCTTAAGGTTCAGAAACTTAATCCACTCAAACTCTGTGCGCTTAAACTGGCGTGATCTTGATATTAAGCTTTTTATAAACAGGACTGACCCTTTAGACCTGAGTCTTATTTTTGATTATTGATATCCCTGGCATAGCATGTAGGGTAGATGTTACCTGAATTTCATTTGCCTTGACTCTGAAGCTCCAGTTGCACTAGACATGGAAATAAATAGCTAGCCTGTAACTTGAGTACCACTATTGGACACCCTTCTCCAAGCTCTGGAGAAACTCCTGACTCTGCATCTTATTTCCATGGCTGAACTAATGGTGGCTTCCACCTGAACTAATGCTTCCTGAGTGAAGGCACTTGCACATGTGGCTTTGATTTTTATCAAGCTGAGATACAGCTAGTAACCATAATGGATACTCTGACCTGGACCTAGTTTTACATCATCTTTAATGTTCCTCTTGGGCTACACTAGCATGTGCTTAAATAGCTATTGCCTAAAACTGGCAGAACTTGGTCAGAACCCTCCTTGTCTATTCAACAGGAAGAAATAATTTCTTACATGCCACTGTGCTGTAAAAACTCTGATTGCAGGTGGCTGTTCAGGATGTCTGTATTAGCATTCTGTGTAATTAAAATAACTTGTCATTTTACCTTTTAGAGCTTGTGTTGGTCACTAGATTCCTTTCCTTGCACAGTTTGTGTTTGTCTGGTTTGCAGCCAGTAGCTCTGTGTATCCTGATGGTGTAACTTAAGGATTTTGGTTAATGAGTCTGGATTATGAAAGCCCTCTACCAGCTTGACCTTTCCATGTTATTCTCTATTATTCTTGAAACAGATGTGGACGTCATTTTTAGTGATGCTGGCATATCTGTCCTCACAACTTCCAAGAGACTCAGCTTTACTGTAACCTGGTTTTGATGATACATGAAGTATCCTACAACTTGTGTAGCTGAAGCTTTTGTTTCCTACCAAACTGTTTTCCATATCTGTTTGATTGGTCAATAATAGTAAATTCAGACCAAAAAGCATACAATTATGTTGTAGTAAAATTAGGAATGTGGTCTGCTTAAAAGTAATAGCTGATCACTGAATGATGCTGCCAATATACAATAGCGTTTTCTAAAAATGTCATAAGAGTTTAACATCGTCATGCAGCTCTTCTACTTTTAACTGGTGCTTGAAGTAACAGGTGGAAACTGCAACCTGGCTATCAATGTTGTGTTTTCCAGCTGGGAAAACGCTTCAAATATTTAACATTGAAATGAAGAGCAAAATGAAGGCTCATACAATGACAGATGATGTCACCTTCTGGAAGTGGATCTCTCTGAATACTGTTGCCCTTGTAACGGATAATGCAGTCTACCATTGGAGTATGGAGGGGGAGTCCCAGCCCGTGAAAATGTTTGATCGCCATTCTAGTCTTGCTGGCTGCCAGATCATCAACTACCGTACTGATGCTAAGCAGAAATGGCTACTGCTAACTGGCATATCTGCACAGGTACTTTACTGCTAAGGAGGCCTACCATGGAAGGCCTGTAGCGTGGCTCACTTCTTTCCTCTGTAGGAGCAGAACTGGGGTGTGAGGATGTTTTGTTTGTTTTACTAAAATAGCATATGTAATGTAAATGCTTGTCTTGATCTTCAAATCTTAAGTGTAACTGAAAATCTTACAGTAATGGTATCAGCACACATAAAAGGTTAAATCTTCTATGATCTCTTTATAAGAGAAATCATGGCATGGTACTTCAGCTTAATATGACAACATATTTGCTAACACTAACTTAGATGAAATTGCTGGCCACATGCTTGCTACTTCTGACTCTTGTTCTGTCTTATCTAGCAAAACCGTGTTGTGGGAGCAATGCAGCTCTATTCTGTAGATAGAAAAGTGTCACAACCAATTGAGGGACATGCAGCTAGCTTTGCGCAGTTCAAGATGGAAGGAAATGCTGAAGAATCCACTCTGTTCTGTTTTGCAGTAAGAGGGCAAGCTGGGGGTAAGGTAAGACTTGGTTTTAAATATGCTGTAATCTTTAATGACTTATCCTGGTTATCTGCTTCCAGGAAAACAAGTGGTTTAATGCACAAAGTTGCCTCTAGGAAAAAAGTGAAGGGGCTGCATGTCAATCTGGATGCTGATTCTCTAGTTTATATGAAAACTGGGGCATACACAACTTCACAACAGGGACTACCTGATGTAGTAGAAGTCTGTTTCCGGTCATGAAGTGAGGTGGCATGTCATGACTGACAAACTAATTAGCTGCTTGAAGAATATGACTCCCAGCTTCACAAGCAAAGCTTAAGGGAAAAGCTGTTGTAATCTCTTTGCTGATCCCCAGTGTCAGGCTTAACTTCCAAATTATTGGATGAAAAAAATTAAACACTAGTGTTACGAGGCTAGCTAGCTAATACCAACACCGGAATTATAAGCTACTCCAAATGAAAGCAGAAACAAAGTAGAACTAAAGCTAGATTCAGAGAAACGTCTTCTGAACTGCCTCTGTAGAATGTTAACCAAGTTGAAAGAGTGCATAAAAAGTGACCTAACGGAATCTTTAAGCTTCTAAGTAGCTAGAGATAACTAAAGGTCATGCTCAACTGTTTTCCTTATCTATGGAACATGAATACAATATGCTACAGCTTACGCCTGTGCAAATGTTCAGGAAAGGTTGTTTAGCTCCTCTGCTTGTATTAGCTTGGGATTAAGGCTCAGCAGCAAAAGAATTGCCCTATCTTTATTGTTAAATCTATTGTAACGTGTATTATATGGGAACTAGCAGCCTAATCTTATTTATTGCACAGTTGCATATCATTGAAGTTGGCACACCACCAACTGGGAATCAGCCGTTTCCAAAGAAAGCAGTGGATGTCTTCTTTCCTCCTGAAGCACAAAATGACTTTCCTGTTGCAATGCAGGTACGATAGCTGTGCGTAAAAACAAGTCTGCAGCTTCTCTCAGTGGATGTGACTGTGTAGCAGGGCACTGGGAGCCGGGTGGTCCATATAAACCTGAGGCTTGGCACTAAACTAACTGGTATGGTTTCTGCTCCTACTTCAGTAGTGCTAAAGTCAAGATGGGGACTTAAGCAGATTCAAAGATGGCTTTTTCTTATTTATGGAACAAATTTCCATGTGTATTTAACTGTCTTCCATGCTCTTAAAACATGATTCTACTGTGAGAGTACTCAAGTATTCAGTTAAAAAAAAAAAAGCGCAGTACTTCTAGTCCTCCTGAAATGGTGCAGCTGTCCGCTTCTCAAAAGCACTTAACTCATTTTATCCAATACCAAATTTGATTAATCTATTCCTGTCTTGCAGATCAGTGACAAGCATGATGTGGTGTTTCTGATAACAAAATATGGCTACATCCACTTGTATGACCTGGAAACTGGCACCTGTATCTACATGAACAGAATCAGTGGAGAGACCATATTTGTTACTGCACAGCATGAAGCAACAGCTGGAATTATAGGAGTAAACAGAAAGGGACAAGTAAGGAAGCTTGGTCTGGAAACTCCTTGTTTAGCCAATCCCACTGGCCTTTAATGATACTCTACAGTGTTCGTGCTGGTGTCTAAAAGTCTGCAGAAATTAATAAGACAGATAAGACAGACTAACAGAGTGAGGAGTATGGTAGTATCAGATATCTGAACAGGAGTGCAGCTTATTTGTCTTCTAGTTTCTTCTACAACTCAGGTTCTGGTTGCATAATTTTATTATTATTCTTTTTTGTAATGGCAGTCAGTGGATCTAAGCACTGTCCTACTGTTGAGGATAGAACTAGAATATACTTCCATTTTGGGCAGATGTTACGGTCTTACAGAGCACCCTCTAAATAGTCTTAAATATACTAACTTGAAATTCCCCATTCAGGACATCTCGTGTCTGACCATGTTCTGAGCCCCAAAGAAAATTTGCTGCTGTATCTCCATATACATCTAACTTCATTAAACCAGTCTACTAACACTGTACGGATAGTCCATTGGGCTGAACTGATCTCAAATGTTGTTGCTGGTATAGTAATACTGAGCAGATCATTTGTTCCTAGTTCATCCTCTAGGACTGGTTTCTTAAGATGCTGAGTACAGGGATATAAGTCTTGTCTTTTTGGAACCTGTTATTTCTGGCGTCTGTAAATACTTCAGTTCAAACAGACTGTTAGTCATCTGCCTTGATGCAGTAACTGGATGGTAGAGGTTCTTTCCAGCTAGAGACCTGTTTCTTAAATACAATGGCAAGGTTCTGCAGTTACGAAGGGATGGAAAAGCTTTCAATGTAAGCTATAGCTTTCCTTTTAGAGATTAACTTAGCACTTGACTCTCTTATATTTGGACTAACTGGAAGTTTTCCTTGGTAATTTATTCAGGTGCTATCAGTGTGTGTGGAAGAGGAGAATATTATTCCCTACATCACGAATGTGCTGCAGAATCCTGACTTAGCTTTACGAATGGCTGTCCGCAACAACCTGGCAGGAGCTGAGGAACTCTTTGCCAGAAAATTCAACGCACTGTTTGCACAAGGGAACTATTCGGAGGCAGCAAAAGTGGCAGCTAATGCCCCAAAGGTAATGGATGAACATTCAGAATGGTACTGAGCTCTGCTGGCTTAAGCTTCACGCTTCAGGAAAGTTCACTGCATTTCCTGAGTGGAAAGACCCAGAGACCTGTCCTAATGTAGTACTTCTTAACATACCTGTGAAGAACCTGTATGCTATGTGCTGAGAGTACTCATACACTGGAAGGTTCTAAAACTTGTATGAAGCCCACAGGGGGAGATGGAAATAAATGAAGTAGTGGCTGTGTGACTTAATGTTTCTAGTACTTATTTTAATCCCTCTATTGATAGTGGAAGTCTCTATGAAATGACAACCTCCAGCTGAGGTTGCACCTGTAAACAGGATAAAAGGGAGAGTCTAAGACCAAAGAGTATTTAGCACACTAAATTCAGATGAGAGGAACTTGCTTGCAAGAACAAGGAGGCCTTAATTCTGTAGGACAGTCCTCTGAGCTTAGACTAGTTTCAGTAGCAATACAGATTTAATAGGCTACTATTGCACATCTTCTGTCAAAACATCTCAAAGGCAATGTTCAACTATACTGCTTCTGACTGTTTTTCTGGGTTGGCAAAACATAATGTTGCTGTAGTAAGCATTTCTAACTTCAACTTTCTGGAGGAACTCTTGCCAAGCCACAAGAGCAGAACAGAAAACTACAGTGCATTTCTATTTCTGGCAGGGAATCCTGCGTACTCCAGACACCATACGCCGGTTCCAGAGTGTTCCAGCTCAGCCAGGACAGACTTCGCCTTTACTCCAATACTTTGGTATTCTGCTTGACCAAGGGCAGCTGAATAAGTACGAGTCGCTGGAACTCTGCAGACCAGTGCTTCAGCAGGGACGCAAACAGCTCTTGGAGAAGTGGTTAAAAGAAGATAAGGTAAATTATGGATAGATACTTCTAGGGATTTGAAGGGACTTAACTGTCTGGAATTGTGTTGTGTTTGTTTGTTGTTTTGTTTTGAGGAAAACTCAACTCCTCAATGCACTAGTGTCAAACAGTTGAGATAAAGTGAAATTCTTAGTAGAGTGAACACTTATCAATTCCCTTCAAGAGTTGATCAAATACTTGCAGAGCTTTATTAGTTCTACTTAAAATTGCGGCAGAGTGAACTTTGTATGGATGGTTTTTGAGCTGTTGCTGCTCCTTCCCTAAACACTTCAGGCTTCTTCAGATACTGACTTCCACATGCTTTGAGCTGTGGCTAAATTTCTGTAACTAGTTGAAGAAACAGGCTGATACTGGATAACCTAATTCTTCTTAGCACTACAAATTCATTTCTGACTCTTGTAGACCAACATAAGAAACAGCCCGCTAGATCGCTGCTGGAAGAGTTAGATAATGCTGTCAAACTGGGCTTTAGATTCTTTTTTTTTAAAGAGTTCTAAAAAGAAGACAAATGAGGGAGGAGGTAATAATGCATTTTAGCATGTCACTGTCAGGGTGGGCTTACTGTATTTATCTCTTTAAACAGCTGGAGTGCTCAGAGGAGCTGGGAGACCTTGTGAAATCTGTAGACCCTACGCTAGCACTTAGTGTCTATCTGAGAGCCAATGTTCCAAACAAAGTCATCCAGTGTTTTGCTGAAACAGGACAAGTCCAGAAGATTGTTTTGTATGCTAAGAAGGTGAGAAGAAACTAAATTGCTATACCTGTTCTGTACTTAGGAATAATTAGTGTATGCTCTAAAATCGCTAAAAGTAATCTTGTGGGAATTCGAGTGTCTGTGTATTACCTACTTTAGTCTAAGAATTTGTTGTTAATTACTCCTAAACTTCATACATGTATCCTTTCATACTTTGCTATGTAGCCTCCTCCAAATGAGGAAATCGTGACTGTTTTTTATAAGCTATTGATAGTAGCTCTTACTGAGCTCTGTGTAGAACAAGGCTTGTGCTCTTACCAAGTTACTACTTCTCCTTATCTCTTCAGGTTGGGTATACTCCAGACTGGATTTTCTTGCTGAGGAATGTAATGAGAATCAGCCCTGACCAAGGACAGCAGTTTGCACAAATGCTTGTTCAAGATGAAGAGCCTCTTGCAGACATAACACAAGTAAATAACTGTATTACTATGAAATATTAACTCCCGAGGCCTTGAATTGGTAAGAGGAGCCATACTTCTCTTTCATACATCAGGGAAAGACTTTGAACTGTGTGTTTGGGTTTACCTCACTGGGACAATGCCGTTTTTGCCTAGTTTCAAGAACGCTCCGTGGTATCTTAGTGCAGTGGGAGCTGCGCTTGATGTTACTTTGTCTAAATGTGCTTCCAGTTCCAAATCAAAAGCCTAATCTCTTTTGCAGATTGTAGATGTTTTTATGGAGTATAACTTAATTCAACAATGTACAGCCTTCTTGCTGGATGCACTGAAGAATAATCGTCCATCAGAAGGTCCCTTGCAAACGCGTTTACTTGAGATGAACCTCATGCATGCACCCCAGGTATGCTTTGGGAGTTACACTGGATCAGGCTTGTGTGTAGCTAGACAAGCCACTAGTGGTCCATGTCAAATGCCACTGATAAATGGTTAAAATCTTGAAGGCATCTCTGCTTCAACTGTAAAGCTAGAATTCTATTATTTTTTTAAACACTTCAAAGCCCTAAGGTAGTTTCTCTTCTCTTAAGGTAACTTCTGAATTGCATAGAATTGCTGTGCATGTTACTGTTAATTCTTGGTTTCTTTGCTGCAGTTGAAATAGTTTCTCTCAAGCTAGAAAGCTTTGTTTATGGGGAGCTAAGCATTGAATTGTGACAGTGCTGTAGAAACTGATGTAGTTAGGAACTAAATGAAACTCTTCAATGTTACTTCTAGGTTGCAGATGCTATCCTGGGAAACCAAATGTTTACTCATTATGACCGGGCTCACATAGCTCAGCTGTGTGAGAAAGCTGGCTTGCTGCAGAGAGCACTTGAACACTTCACAGACTTGTATGACATCAAACGCGCAGTAGTTCACACTCATCTTCTCAATCCTGAGGTATAAATTCAAATATCCTGAATCTAACAAAAGCCAGGCAATTAATGATTTCTTTCAATGTTGACTTCAGTGTGTAGAGTGTTCTACTTGGGTCTAAAACGGCTTATGTGTTTCTGCAGTGGCTAGTGAACTATTTTGGCTCCTTATCGGTAGAAGACTCACTGGAGTGTCTGCGTGCTATGTTATCTGCTAACATTCGTCAGAACCTGCAGATCTGTGTCCAGGTAGCTTCAAAGTACCATGAACAACTGTCCACACAGTCGCTTATTGAGCTGTTTGAGTCCTTCAAGAGCTTCGAAGGTGAGTTCGTGCTCCTGTCTCTAGCAAAAGGAGCTAGTGCTTGCCTCTTCATACATGCGTATATGAAGGACTGTATCTTCTGAAATTTAGAAAACTGTATTGAGCTTAACTACCTATTCCTTAAAGCTGTCTTGAAACCTGACCTAAACATTAAAGCTCCCACTTTAAGCTGGACGCTAGCATTCAGTATTGCATATTTCAGTTTTCTGGAATGCTACCAGAAAGCTTTGTGCTGTAGAAAGCCTAAGAAGTTTAGTGTTGCAGTTGAAGAAACTGCTGGCCTTCTTCCTTTGTCCAGATTGCTCATCCTAAATTTCTGTAGCCTTTGGGTTTGAGACTTTTGTACCTCTTGACAAGACTGTGTATAATCTAGTCAGCATGGTGATACTTCAGTGGTCACATCTCTGCAGATGTGTGGCTGAACAGTGTCTTGCTGAGCTTTAAAGAAAACCTCCATAAAAACTCTTGGAATTTGGAGAATGTTTATTGGAATATGATGCTATTGTGGATGGGCTTCCTTGCGTAGGCAACTTGTATATATGTTTTTCCAAAAGTACATGAATCTGTCTTGATTACTTAAGACAAGTGACTTCAAAGTCACGTAAGTACTGTATGGCATCAGCTTTAAGTGAAATTCAGCTGCTGGTTGTGATAAGCAGCTTTTTCACTGTGTGCTCCTTTTGGTGAAAGGTTGCGAGTGTGGCTTGGGCACAGCTACTTCTGTTTTTTGGAACTCTTCCTTGCTCTTGACTAGGAGTGTAATGAAATCACATGCTGGATGTTTCAACAAAGTTGACCTATTGCAATTGATGGCAATGCATCACTATTTATCGAAGTTGCATATAGCATACTAGTCTGTGTGATACATGGAGAACAACAGCAGGCACAGCTTGGCTAGATTGTCTGGTCTTTGTAAAACAATCGCAATACTTGAATTAAAAAAAAACAACTTTTGTGAGCTTCTGTAGTAGTGCAATTTCAGATTTTTGTGTAATTGAAACTAGACAGACTTTCTCAAAAGGTAATATTTATCTGACTCAAGTACTAGCAAAATAACATGTTGACAATTTCCTTCAAGGTTTGTTTTATTTCCTGGGCTCTATCGTAAACTTCAGCCAGGATCCAGATGTGCACTTCAAGTATATTCAAGCTGCATGCAAAACAGGACAAATTAAAGAAGTAGAAAGAATCTGCAGGGAAAGCAACTGTTATGATCCAGAACGTGTTAAAAACTTCCTCAAGGTAATGTTTGTATAGCGGTGGATTGTCTTGACCTGTTTAGGCTTCTGCTAAAACATGGTCTGTTTCACTAGTGAAATGAAACAGCTCTGTGAAAATACAAGCCTTAAACTTTGGACTTAAGGATGCATCTGTATTCTTAAACCAGAGGTACCTGGCATGTTGGCAGCATCTCCTGATAGAGCCTGAATATGGAATGATAACTGAAAACATAGAGAATGTCAGATCACTTATTGCTCTTAGTCAGGCTAAGCTGGTTTGAACTTTTTAAAATGAATAGTACCAGCTCATCTAGAGCTTGTTACAGATGTCTGCTTAAAAAAAAGTAGGAAGAAAGTAACTTGAAGGTAGGGAACAACCATAATGCGAAACGAGTTCATTACTGAATGCCTATTTACACTGTGATCTGTTTCAACTGAGCAGCTGCAGAAACTACATGTGAACAGTGCTAATTAATTGCATGAACGCTTTCAGAGTTCAAGGTTGACCTATCCATTCATTTTACTTCTACACATTTCCTGAAACTTTAGACAGGTGAACTGCAGTTTAGCTCTGCTAGGATATGCCAGTCTGTGTAAATACATGCTAACCGACTGTTCCTGCTGGGATTCAGAGCATCTCTGTAACATAGTTCTGAAGAGTAGAAAAAGATAACGCACTTTAAGTTCAGATTCTGTAGCCTGTTTTCAGTGCTGAGCTTATTGACAAATGTAATGTTGCTAGAAATATCTTGGAAACAATGTGGGAGGGGAAAACTTTATCTGGGAACATTTCCTGCCTTCATGTTTGTCAGTTACATAGCATAGTCTTAGATTTTGTTGATCATATCTGAAGATGGCAAAACTCTTAAATGAGAATTCTATAAAAATAAAGTGGTGTCACTGAGGTGTAAGGTATGTAAATTGACCAAGCCACCTAAGATAAGTTATTAAACTGTCAAATTCCTGATGAAAGCTATTGTTTTTTGTGCTGTTCCATGTCTGGAATGTGCAGGACATGTACCAGGTAAATCTCCCAGTACAGGCA
>VXAL01004941.1:0-19510 GCA_013399475.1 Chauna torquata
CTGAGAAATTTGCTATTCATTTAAAATTGTGCCCCACCTCTTTTACAAACATAAGCATACCCACGTAACACCCTTTGAGGTAGAAAAGTGTCATTGGCCTATTCCAGTAGAGCAACATGCCAAATTTTTTCTGGGGAAGGAAGGGAGAAATGAGTATCACCCATTGAAATAGCTCAAGTCAACATGCTTAGCTTCCCACCAAAGGCTTTTGGCATGCTGCGGACTTCAAGCTCTTACTTGTCTACAAGCTTCTTGCTCTGAGGTTTGGTGTTCCCAGCAGTATAAAGGTAGGTCTTGTCCCATGACAACGTAATACAGGTCCCTTTCAGATTCTGTAACTGAATTTCTTTCACATGTGAGCAGGATGGAGAGGGTGAAACATGCCTAAATCTTATCATGGTATGAGGTTGGAGAGCAGCCAGGCTCAGGATCTGAAATCATTTGAAGGCAGAACGTTAGGGACATACAGACAAACCTATCCGTCTGACATAATCTTCTCCAACACCTTCCTTCAACCTCTCCTCCAGTTCTTTGCCTGGAGGAAAGGATGGTTGGATGGGGTCAGCCATAGGCGATTACAGCTTTTACAAGCCATCTGTTTCACATATCTTCTCTTCACACAGGCCTGTTTCAGACAGTTATGGGAGGAGAGAGAGGAAGGTGGAAGCATGTCGTTGCCCAGGCAGGAGAGTGGATTAAGTATGAGATATGTATCCCTAGGGTGGATGAATATACTCCACCTGTGTACATACCAGGATGAGCTGTGTGCACATATAGGTCTTGGGTGGGGATGACAGTCTTGTCTTTATCTCCTCTCAGATAAATAGAGCACACTGTTCTTGAAGTCAAAGATACAACAAGGAAATAAAAACAAATTAGTTTTCAAGTAGGGAGCTCAGTTCTGGTAGCAAATATAGGTTCCCGCAGAGACAAATGTCAGGTGTTATTTCACGATCTCCTGAGGTATTGAGCCCATGAGAAGACATGGAGAAGAGCTATCTATCCAGACAAAAGGATAGAAAATGCATGGATCAAACTAATGAACAGGAAAAACAACAACAACAAACTTTCTATGAAAAACAAGCTGACTCTAGCATTGTTTGACAAAGTCATTGATAGGTAGGAACAGTGGTGTACTACCAGCAGTGTTTGACCTGACCTACCTGACTTTAGAAAAGAGCCTCAACTATTTCCTTTAATTGAATGAGCTAGACTTATCAATTAGTTTACTCACATGAGATTTTCCTGTAAATGATTAAACAATGTGAAGTGATTAGAAATTTGTTAGCAGTATCAAGGTGATCCAACTTTTATACCAGCTTTCAAATGAGTCATATTTCAGCTACCATGCAGGAAATTCACTCAGACTTGGTGACATTTAGCAAATATTCTAAATCTGTCTCCTGCAAATGCAACTACATGACTTCCAAGGGAGCATGCCATGGGATTAAACAGAGCACAAAACCTAAGCCATATGCTGCCTCAGGGCTATCTCAAACACTTAATCACCTCTTTGTAACAAGCAGCTGCCAGTATGCTAAAGTAGGCTCTGTGCTTATGATGTACTTGCCGACGTCCTCTCAGGTAAATCACTAGTTTTAACTTGGTCATCCTGTGTGCCTCCTCCATGGTTAGATAGCTCCAAGGATTGCTGGGAGAATATGGAGCCTTCCACCAGTAACGTCTTTGGTCTGTATCCACAGTAAGCTGAAAAGTGCAAAATCTTCCATATCTCTTTTTATGTTCCCAGTGCATATATTGTTAAGAGAAGACAGAAGGAGCTTTCTGCAGTATATAACAAATTGTTTAATTACTTCTGCAATTCCATGTGCTCTTTAGGGCCTTAGATGTTTAGCTGAAGCTTTAACAGACGAAGAAACCCATCAACACTGGCACTAATTGGAACTCCTGTGAACAGTTTTGACATTTGTCTTTCTACCTGCCACTCTAAAGTGGACTGTTGTTCTGCCAAAAAGATATCTCCTCCCAAGTGACAATGAAGTAGAACATTAGCCCACCATGGAGAAATTCCTGTTGACTCCAGCATATATAGACTGTATAGTTAGGAGACTTTGGGTTCCAATGCTGGCTGTCTGGATCACTTGAAAAACAATTGATATAAGTCCCACATTTAACTAAAATTAAAACAAACAACATACGTATATATATATAAAAATATAAACAACAACAACAACAACAACAACAAAAACCTAGAAACTAGAAAGACTACCTTCTTGTGTAAATTCTATTGAGATATTTGTAAAGGAGCATTTATGGTATCATACAGACCTATCTGCCTCTTATAGTTTTTTCCAACCTTTCTTGTAGAGTTTGGCAGACATTTATATTTATCCTCTAGAATTCTTTATATGGACTTAAAAATGCAGTGTTATAACTAAACACTACAGTATTTCTTCCATTGCAGGTGATGAATAGATACTACCTCTGCTTGCTGAACATATTCCTCTTATATGCAGTTCAGTCATTTCTCTAGTAGGACTCAGCCATTATCATTCCTTCCATGAGCTCTGAGTCAGGCTCTTTGCTTAACAGGGAACATTTAGTAGTCCTTCTTTCTAAATCTCTTACTTGAATAAGAGTTAAAAAATTTACCAGGTAAAAAAATGATTCTGGCTGTCAACATGCTTTTCAAAGATGTTACAAAAATTGACTGTGATTGTGGACAGGGATGCTAAGAACCCACCACAGACCAGTGTAAATGGTTAAAGCAGGATACAAGCTGAAGCGAAAGAGCTTTTCTACTAACTGTGTGCTTTTAAAAAAAAAACTATTTGAACAGCTAAATGTCAAGAAATAGAAATAGTATTGTATACAACATTTGTCTACAAGGGCTTCAGAGCACTTGTTGATTCAGATTGGCCTATAAGAAATTACTTCACTTACAAGGGTGCATGCTATGGGATTAAAAAGAGCACACTACCTAAACCATGCTCTGCCTCAAGACTATCTCAGCCACTTAATCACGTCTTTGTAATAAGTGGCTCCCTATATCCAAAAGGAGGTTTCACTCTTTATAATAAAAGACTTGAGCACAGTCAATGAGTACAGCACCAGAGCAGAACTTGTTTTTCTGTAAATGCTTAATTTCTGATTTTCAAAAGGCTAAGCAATGTAAGCCTCTTCATAGCTGACTGGGAAAAAAAAGCTCTCTGCTACAAATAATGTATCTGGTACCTTCTAACACATTGTACCTGGCAACATGGGTGTCTGAAACACTAGTTTAAATATGTAGTTGGCTCCATGTGGCAGGGGTCCCAGCTGTCCTCATCTGAATAATCTTCATCTATTTCACTGAACTAACAGATCTGAACTAATAGCACAGCTAAAGTAATAAAAGCCTAGAATATCTCCCATACAGAGCCAAACCCTTCAGATTTTACTCACGCAAACCTCTCTCATATTTCTGATGTTATCAGTGCCTTGCGGAACCGAATGCCTATTTTCTGTCCAATTGTGCTTCAAAGAGAAAAAGACTGTCCTAACCTGATGAAATACAAAGCGTATCTATAGTAGCAACCATTTACTTTTGTTCTTGTCTATAGGTTTAACTTTGGTTCTGGTGTACAGGATTAACTTGCTAGTATCACAAGTGTTGTAAAAGGTCTGACAACTCGAACAGGGAGAGGATATGCAATATTTTTGTTTTCCTTTTAATTCCTGTAAAGAAGAAACTAATATTTCCTGTTTTTAATAGACAAGCTCTTTGTACACGTAACAATATGTTTCTCTTACAAGAAAACTTGCCTTGGTGAATCAGATACTTCCCCGGGTAATAACAGAGGAACTCACATATTCCCACTGACTGCTAGTGGAAGGATCACTTGGGAGCAGAAATGGGGAGAGATGGGGACTGAGGCATTACTGAGAGAGGTGAAACCTCTAATTCTTGTCCCTGCAAGATAAGCTAGAAATATGATTTGAAGGAAATAAATATTCAGATGGTCCTTGGTGAATATGAATTTGAACCTATCTGTTGGGCTAGGTGGCTACATTAAGAATGGGTATAAGTCCTGTTGTCCAAGCATCATTCTTTTAAAAAATTCATGTTGCAACATAAGCACATACACAGATGCTGATCTTGGGGCAGAATCCTCATATGCTTTTATTCAGCCTGGGCCTGATCCTGTGAGGAACCAAGTAATCACAAGATTCCCTTTAAGTTTTGTGGAAACCAAGGGCCTGAAAAGCATTTTAAATATTATGCTTTATTGTAACTGTTTTTTTTTTTTTATTTTGGAGCTTTTCATTTTCAAGCCATCTTTGAAGCTTTGGTGTTGCTATGGCTTTAGCTTTAAGGAATTTCAACTCCTCCATTTTAACCTTTCTGGTTTTATTAACAAAATCAAAAGCAGGACAATTAGATGCCTCCTGATTTTCATTTGTTTTAATATTAAGGGAATGTTTGAAATGGCACAAGTCTTGGGGAAAGTACTTCAAGCCGTGGTTGCAGCAGCACTGGAGTTCTGGACACAGACATCAAAGATAACTTGAAAAGAAGAAAAAAAGTATTGAGGCCGATAATGCTTTACATTTGGGAATACTTTTGTATGATTCTGTTGCATATACCAGAAAGAAGACTAAGAAAAGAGAAATAACTACTGTTAAAAACAAAAATGTTTTAAGCTTAAAACTGAAAGAAGACATTTTCCTATTTTGTCTTCTTCACAGAAGACAACAGAAACAAGACCTCCTTGGCTCAGTGGAAGATTGAGTAAGCAGGTATTCAGGGGCTGGAGAATCTCTTCCGCTGGCTTCCTGTATTGCCATTAGGAAATTACTTAATATTTTATTCTTGTTCTCAGATTTTTCCACCTTAAATGTCTGTACACGAACAATTATAGGTTGGCTAGCAGTGTTGGTAACCCTACTTGTAGTTGAGATAGATCTGAATAGTCCATGTCTTATATGCTTCCCACCAAAGCGTGATTGCTGTTTGTTGCTCTAATAATGGTGCTATAAAACGAAATATGGCAATGAATATGTACATCATACCTGGAATTTCTCTTTTGCTTGTATTCTTTCTCCTTAAGTTTGTCCCATATGAATCCCCACCCCACCCCCAAAAAAAGATGTTATATTATTGTCGTTTGTCTCTTCACTCCTTTTGCTTGCAGTGCCTCTCCTAAACTTAATTCGAAAACTTTTTGGAACTGAGATCACGGATGTAATTATGGACCAGTTGGGAGATGGATTTTTTAAGTGGATTTTTTATTTGTATTCATAAATGCTCCGTAACATTTATGGTAAGGCTTAGAGAACACTAAGATTCCCTTTTTCAGTATTTCCTGACAGTTCTTGCTTTTGAAAAAAGAAGTTTTGAGGAGTTTGTGGGCATGGCAAAAGAAAACATTATTCATTGATAACTAGCAATATCATTTGCCTCAAAAGGTCTTAGGGCTGCAGTCAAACAAATCTGTGCAGAAGACAAACATATGAGATATTAGCAACTAACAGGATGTTGAAGAAGGTGAGGGATAAGTGAGTAGGCTAATCAAACACTGGCAGAGGTAGTGAGCAAGAATCTGAAGTTCAAAAAATTTACTAAAGCATGTCTTTCAAAGATTAAAAACCAGGATAATTTAGAGCTTTGAGAAGTTATTTGTTATTATTTTTGCACCTGCCTGTGTAAACGCTTTTAGATTAGCAACCATCTCTTTTGTTGTTTTACACTACCCAGAAAAAAATATATTACTTTTTCTCCTTTGAGGGGAATTAATGCAATTTTAAGAGAATCTGAATTGAATTACTGTGCTTATTAAATGGTTCTGAGAACTTCCAGTAAGTCACAAAAAAAAGTATGATTTAAACATTTGAACACTCTCACCCCCCATTTGTTTTGTACTTGTGTGGGTCACATTGAAGGACCAAACCTCAAAAGCATCCATGGGCTAGCAGAGGCTTCACTGAGGTTTACATTTTAAATGTAGGCCTCAAAAGAGTGCTAAATATCGATGTGTTTAGTAGCTGTGTTTTGCTGATTTCCATTCAAATCAGAGAAACCTCAATCTTCAGGATTTGTTGTATTACTAATATATCATGATAAATTCCATTTTCAACTATTAATAGTCAAATGGATTATAGTCATCAAGTGCAGGGTTAACCATGCAGTGCGGTCAGAAGAGCTGGGTGCCATCTATAATGGGCCTGAGCACTGAGCTGCTATTTTCACAGCTCTGTTTACAGTAACTCAAAGATCTCTCTGGTGAGTGACAAGACTGTTCAGAACCTACTGTTTTATATATGTAAAATTAGGATTGTTTCTCCCTGTGTTTATTGTTTTATATATGCCTACATTGGATTTCATCTGACATTTAATCATTTAATCTCCCACTCATTCTTTGTAGCCATTCCTCATCTTCATTGCCCCGAACTATTAAGGTATTGACTTAGGAAATTCTCATGGGAGACTAGGCTCAATCCCTTCCTCTGTCTAAGTACCGTCTGTAGAAAAGCACAGGTGATTACGCCCCAGAAAACAAACAAATACCACCACCACCAACAACAACAACATTTCAAAAGAAATCAATATGAAAGAAAGGCCGTCAACTTTCTCACAGAAGTCTTCCCCTTCCCATGGCTTTCTGCTATGATGTTTGGCCACTATCCAACAACTCCTTCTCCTCCCTCACCTGTTACACTCAAATTCACGATTCAGCCTGAAGGGGATTTCCACTAAGCTTGTCTCCTCTCCCCCTCCTGCTCCAAATGCCTGTCTGTGCACCTCAGTCTCATGGATGTCAGCCTCCACCAGGCTAGGAGAAATCCTGCATGCTGAGAGGGGCTGTCTTGGCCACAGAAGGGAAATGTAGTATAGCAATGAAGTGGTTCACACCCTACAGGTCTGAAAACCTCAGGTCTGGTGGCCCTTGTGTCACCAGCTGTGCCTGGCATCTCCACCCTCCAAACAGAGGTACCACAGCTGCTAGGCCGGTAAATCCAGTCATTCATTCTTTCTCTAGATGACTTCTTTCTCTAGATGACCTCCTGAAACTTTTCCTTGTACTCTTCAGCAACAAGGAGGATGCTGGGTGCTTCAGAGGCAGTGAGTTTTTGGTGTTTCTTGCTTTGATGGAGAGGGCAGATGATGTGGACTCCGTAGATCCCAACTTTGCTTCTGCGTGTGTTCTGCAAAGAAGCCAAGGGAGAAGCTGTCTCACTCCCAGCTTGTGTCCAGGGCTATGTCATCCAAAGCTCTCATGTCTGCAAGGACTGAAGGTGTCAGGGTGCAGTTGGGCTGAGTTTGGTCCCAGGAAGGGACTCGGTCTCTGATTTCTCTTTTGCAGCCAGTCTCAACATTCTGCACAGAACTTGTACTTCTTCTACTAAGATGAGATGACTAAGAAATAAACTCACCAGCACTCTCCTGCAGTTCCCTGGCCTCTCTTGCAAGAGCTCCCACAGAAAAGTCCTGGACTAGCTCAGGAAGCAATTTCTAGGGAAGACACATAAAGTAACAGAGATGATAGGATCTGACTAAGAACTTGCAATCCATTGCAGTTGCCAAGCTTGGCAGCTGGAATAGGCCAAACACTGGAGGTGTTTGCTCACAAGCAGGCAACTCTGCTACTTGGTCATGACCCTATTCAGGCTTAGAGTAGATTTTAGGGCAGCTGAGATCATTCTTAAGCTGCTCTACTGCTAATGGCAGAGGCTGGTAGTTATGTGACCATACCAAACATAACAAATGTTTCATCACTGTCTTCTTCAGGTATTCTCAAGGGTGAGTCTCTGCCAACCTGACAAATGATGGAGTTTTTCTGCCATGGTGCTGGTTTTATTGATATCTATTAGCTGCTTTTGAATATTTTTACCTTGTATGGAATTGCTACCTCAAATTCCACCCCACCTCAGGTTTCTAATCTTGATAGCCCTTAAAACACTCAGGAAGGAGGTCTAAGTGCTAAGCAGATTGGATGATGAGGGAACTTGGCGTGAAGAGAAACACTCACTACTAGATCAGGGCAAGCTCAGATCCTGACAACTCAAGTATTAGAAATGAAATCCTCAGTAGCTTTAGGTACATCTGAAAAGGAGGTTTGATGAGGGAGGTTTGAAAAGGAGGGTTACATTTTGTACTAACTCAGCACACCACGATGATTTTAGATGCTTTGTGTCTTGTCTAAATGAAAAAGTTTTCCCAGCAAAAACACTGGCATTGACACAACTCCGAGAAAGAAAAGAGTTTTCAGGTTTGGGATTTCCTAGATGTCATCATATAGGTTACTTAGAAAGACTCTTGTCAGATGGTATTGTAACTGCTGGGCCTGTCTGTTGACAGAGGTGCAGGTGTAACCATAGTGGAAGTAACTTACTAGTATAGGAAAGATAGCCATCTTTCTGTGATTCTAACTCCTCTAAACTCTGCCTCACTTGCTTGCTTCTAGGATGAATATAATAGTTCTCTAACACTGCCTATTTTGAAAATAATGTCTGGTAGTGATAGGCCTTCTTTTGGTATGGTGGTAGGGACCATAGGGTTCAATATGGATCATCAGACATGCTACTGCTGTGCCGAAACAAGAGCATTTTCCATTTGCATTGCATAGATGTCAAATAAGAAAGAATAAATGACTAAAAGACAGCCATTTCTTTTTCAGATGTCTTTAATGGAAGATCATCTTAAAGAAGGATTTCTTAACCATGAGAAGTTAATTTGCTCATCAGACACAGTATAGTAGTTGTGAAGTTATATGTAAATGGTTCAGCCATTCACAGTTGACTGTGAAATTAGTTGCTGATTTTCCACTTTTTTCCATTTGTTCACCAACACATAGACCAAGTGATCTTTGCATAGTACTTCAGGGCTGACCTCTACCTCTACATGTGATCCTTCTGTAACACATTTTACTGGTTCCAACCCATATCAGAAGTAAACAGAATTCTTGATCTCTTTCCCCACCTCTCTCTCTCTCCTTTTTGGTTGTAACATGTGATGTAAATGATACTTCAAAAAATGTGTCTGAAAAAGAAAATCTGTAACACTCATTAGCGAGGGTCATTTTACAACAGTAATGGTAGCAACGGAGAAGTATGACATAAGATTTGTGGGTGTTCACTTTCCCAAATTATGCAGATTCCCCTAATTTACCACCAGGTCTTCTTTGCTCGTCAACATCTTTGAAAGTTGAATATTATAGCAGCTTATCAACATTCATCTCTCTTTCAACTAGAAAGGAGCACTTGAGTCTCACTTATTCTACTGTATGAGAAATTTTGAAAAGTAATTAAAGATATTTTATTAAAGGTAAGTATGGATTTTGGAAAACCTTGTCAACATTTGTAGACCTTACAGTGTGGCATTGATATTCTCTGGCAAAAAAATAACTTAGTTGATTTCTTGTCTTTTGTGATTGCACTGAGTCTGGTTAAAATGGAGTTAATTTTCTTCACAGCCACCCGTCTTGTGCTTTGTTTTAGATTTGTGACCAAAACAGTGCTGATAACACATCGGTGTTTTAGCTATTTCTGAACAGCGCTTCCACAGGGCTAAGGTTTTCTGTTTCTCACTCTGTCCCCTACAGCGAGTAGGCTGGGGGTGGGCAAGAGGTTGGGAGGGGACACAGCCAGGACAGCTGACCTGAATTGACACATCATATACCATTGTGCTCAACAATAAAACTTGGGTGAGTTTTTCCAAAGTAGTCATTCCTCAGAGATTGGCTGGGCTTCAGTCTGATGGTGGAAGGTGGTAAGTGATTGCCTTTGTGTTGCTTGTGTTTTTTCCTTTTTCTTCACTTATTAAACTGTCTTTACCTTAACTCACAATTTTTTCTCACTTTTGCCCTTCTGATTCTCTCCCCCATCTTTCTGGGGGGGAGCAAGCAACCGTCTGGGGGCTTAGCTGCCAGCTGGGGTCAACCCACCACAATGACACAAAATAAATGCTAGAAATTTTCATTACTACAGATCCTGCATTTCAGCTGTGATGTGAATAATACTTTGGTTATTTTCATATTCTCAAGCAATGCAAAAATCTGCCTATGTGACTTACCAAAGTCTCTGGTGTAATGCTTACAGTCTGTCTGGCATGTAGGTCTTTATTCTGTCTTATGGAAGGTGAGCCATACAGGACAAATACATGGAGCTCTCTTCCACAAGGACCTCCTCTTCGATCTTGTTTTCCACATCAGTCACAGAGTTGGTGGTGGTCTCCTGCAGAGGGGTTTAAATGTGGTTCCTTTCTCTCTCTGTGCTAAAGGAATACTTGCCAATTGTTGTACCACACAGTCACTTAAAGAGAAAAAGGACACCGGATAAATTGTCCTTTCCCTCTTTCTCTGTGTCCTTTCAGGGAATTTTGTCCACAGGATCTATACTGCATTGCCAGTGAAGGGACTTTTCTCTGTGCCTAAAATTCTGTTTGGAGAAGGAGCTGAGCAGCCATGAAGGATAGCAAGGAGGATGTAAAAGATATAGACAAAATGATGACAATTATTACAGTCCAAACTAATTAATTCTATTCCATGTAGGACACACACAGAAACCGATGATAAAATTTGTGTATAACTCACAAATTACTATAAAATAACTACCATAGATAACATATAGAGTAAAAAAGAGTTTTTTCTTGAAAATAAATAAACACAAAACAGTATGGGTTTTATTTCACATCATAAAGAAAGCTAGTCAGCTATGTTATTTTCATAACTGGATGTATTTCTATGGTCATTCTTATATAGAAAGCTATAGTAGATGCTCCAGTGATCTCTTCCAGTCCTAATCTTCAGGAACACTATTATTGAAACTCTCTTGATGTATTCATCCCATTGGCTTTCTCAAGTAGTTTTTCCCAAAGGATTCCATTCCTCCCACCAATGGTTCTTTGTTCTACCTCCTGAATGACAGAGGCTGCATATGGATTAAAAGAACTAATATATCAAATTCTGTGGTTGGGAAAGAGAGATTCTGGCTTAAAACTGAATTTCTTCTCTCATGTTTTGGTCTGTGTTCCATCTCCAACCATAACTTATTGCCTCTCTTCTCCACAGCACACAGAGTGTTCCAGACAGTAATGGAGTAACGAGATACACACAGGGCCTGCACTTCTCAAAATGCAACTCTAGGAAGCAAAATGGTCCCACTGCTCTAATGAAGGTAGGGCACAAGGCCAGTCTGGTAGAGAATTCATTTTCTTTTCCAAATTACTCCTGGCCATAAGAACTTTTGAAAATATTAGAAAGTGGACTGGAATCTCCAAAAAGATTTATTTTTTCACTACAGCTTTAGATGGAGCCAATAATCTATTGGCACTTGAAAACAGAAACAACAAGCAGGAAAGCACTGAATCCACTAGAAGTACAGTTTTCTGCTGAGGTGTGAACGAATGACTATGACACGATCTCTCGGAGTTTCTAGCTGAAAAGAAGGCTGCTCTCTGTTTAATTCCCAAGTCGTGTTTTGTGTATATGTGCTTAGACAAAGCTGGTTGGTGCATCAGTGACCAGACCTGCCAACATGCTTTAGCCCCGACCTGTAAAGTAAATTACACTTTATATTTATTTAGTCATTGCATTTGGTCTCCTCTGAATTATAAAACTACCACTTGGGCAAAATGGTGTGAGATTGTGCTGTGAATGTAGTCCATATATTCACAACAATATTTGTTTTTATCAGTATTAGATCAGTCCTGGCAGTTCTCCTTACAAATGTAATCCCTGTGACAGGGTAATTGTTTTTATTTCCACTGAAAATAACTCAGAAAATTTTCATCAAGAGATGGGTCTGAACCAAAATGCAGGTTCCAATCAGTTCTGTGCACCTCCTTGCCCTATAGCAACTGAAAAACTGAAAAAAACAAAACAAAACAAAAAAAAACAACCACCACATTTTCTTTGTTTTATTTTCACAGCCAAATTTAAAGCGACCTACAAAAGAGATAAATGGTTTCTACAGAGTTCCTTTTGTGGTTTATTTAAGACTTAAAAATGATTTCTTTTGGAGTATTTTTAGCAGGTTTTGTGCAGTCTATTTCTTCTAATACTTTCTGGATAAATGAAAACAGTATGCCATGCAGTGAATGTAATTATATATGAAGGAAAACTATATATTTAATTGTGGCTTAAATGTCAGGCTTTTCCATTTGTTAACACATACAACTAAACAGCTGGAATAAAAAATGACTTTGGAAAGGACTTACCTTTCTGTTTTTTCAATTAAAATCAGAAGTAGTCTGTAATTACACCTGAGATCCCTAACGAGTCTTCTAGAAAATCATCAAAAAGTAAACAAAGTCTTAGAGCTCTGCTAGTTCATGTTTTCATTTTGTACAGAGAATTTTGAATCAAGTGAAAAAACATAGAAACATTTCTGACCGTCTGGAAGGGTAAGGTTTCACAGGTCAGAGCAGCAGGTTCAGAACCAGCCCTTAGGATTTATACAGCGACCTGCGGATTTGTTGTGCGGGTTAGGAATGGGAAATGATCTCGCAGTAACTAGGCCCATCAAAGCCATGTTCAATAGGTCTCATAGATCTAAGGAAGTCATTACTAGCACTTAGAAAAGCTGACTGGGCACAACTTTCATTAACATTTAAGGACCTCAGGGGTCTAAGTCACCTTTCTTTGGCAATATGAAACTCTTTCCCTTGACTGTAATGCATCAGGTACTAGTCTTCAGAAGAGAACCTGCACTGTCTGCTTAGCCATTGAGCTTGTGTATCTTCCAAATGCTGACAGTTTTGCTACCCTCTCTGGTTTCCGGCAGAATAATATCATTTTTTTCAGTTAGCTCTTTCTTGTTGGCATCTGGACCCTCTGAGGTATATAACAAATTGCTTGTGCAGCCAACTGCCCTTCTTTCATTGTGCCATGGGATGGCTTCAACAGCGCAGTCCTCATTTTTCTCTTACTGGCAGTTGCTCACACATTCCCTGTGGTCATAGCCGTGAGTAGGAGAGCAAGCTTTTTAGATGTGAACATGGTGCATGGATAGTTGCATTACAACCCAAGATACTCTTGAGAATTTAATTTTAAGCCTAGATTAGCCAAGACATATACAGTGAAAATTAAAATCCAAGCTGATACTCGTCATAAATTAAAGTAGGAAGATTATATGTACAAAAGATTTTAAGTATATATATTTCCCTTCTTCCCAGAATGTAGATGCCAAACAGTAATCCAAGATTTTTACCACTAATTGAGTTTCTGTTCTTTGTCTGCTGAGGTTAGTATTGTAAAATGTCTTAAAGAGGCTGTCTGGAGTTTTGGTTTTGCTTTCTTAGAGGAAAGAATTATTTGTTTTATAAAAATCTGTTAATTAGGTATTAGGCCTTATCAGTGACAAACCTGTGACCTTCTGAAAGACTATTTTGGCAATGGAGTTTATTCAGATTTGTCTTCTCAAATGATAGATATTTGTCTTGTTTTGTCTGACGCTGGATAGAAATGATGAGGTTGTTATTTCCATGAATGAGTACGTTTTTATAGCTGATTTGTACAAAATCTCAGCAACATTCAACAGGTAGATGATGTATAGCACTGAGCTAGAGCTCAGGACTGCTGGTAAACCATTTCAATATTCTCGTACTACAGCTTTCCAGTTTGTAAAATGAAGACTGTTATATTCTCTTCCTCAGTGAATTGATTTGATATCTACCAGTCTTTAACAAGCAAAGATGGAGAACACATATTTTTCAAGACATCGTTTGGCATTTATTTTTCAATTCTTTCAGATACATTGAGATTCTGTTGATATTAGTCCTGGTCTATAAATAACATATTAAAAAAAAATTAAGCCAAATATTTAGAATTTTCTCTTTTCAGACCCCAATCCTGTCCCGAGTAAGAATCTCGTCAATCAAGTGACTAGTAAGAGTTTGAAATTTATCCTGGTATGCTACTTCTTATGAATGTAACAAAAGTATGAACAATGAAATATATATCCAGAGCCTCCTATACTCTGTAGAGTAAATAACAGTATTTATTACCTTTCTGAATAATTAAATTATCATTATTTCCATAGCAGGGAAAATGTGGAAGAACTGTCTTACAGTGTTTTCTCTAGATTGGCTAGTGTTCAAATGAAGGCAGTTTTCCTGTCTCTGACACTAAAACTATGTATTAATTTCTTTTCTCTAAGAAATGAGAGGTCAGAGGTCTACTTTGATTATGACATTTACTGGAAAGACATTTTACTGGTAAACTTGGATACTCAGAAATAAATCTCATAACAAAAGATTGCTCTCTCGCTATTCAGCAGTGAAGAAGAGGGTTTCTTCTTGCTGTGCTGTAGTATAAGCTGCCCATCCATTTCTTCTCTGAGCTTGGCAAAAGGAGGTTCATTTATCACTTTGAGTCTTTTGGCTTTCGAGTCAGCAAAGTGGAGTTTGAACACCTCTTACATCTTTTTCCCCTTCTTATTTTTGAAAGACAGCCATGAGTACTATGCTGAGCACAAATAAAGACAGACTTTCTCCTGAAGAGCTTTACAGGTAAACACTCAAAAGACTAGACATTCTAGGAAATCCAGATGTTTGGAAGGACATGAATGAAGAAAGCATGATATCTTCGCTGAAGATAGGCATAAATGTTTTTACCAAAATATGCTGCTAAATTTAGCCTGGGTGGCTCAAGAAATTTCCCTTTGTTACCTGAAGATTTCCCACTATTATTTTGTAGGGACTCATTTGACTCATAAAAGGGGCCATGTGAACAACTCAAGAGACCAACAACTCTTCTTACTCACAGAGTGAGCTTCAAAGTACTGGAATACCTCTGTTTCTTACCTCTAACTAGCAAGAGATCACTTTTTGTAGTGTGAGAATAACCTCTGTTTCCTTTCATTTTTTAATCTCTCTTTAAACAGTGTCAAGTTAGTGACAAATCTACTGAGAAGCTCTTCGAGTTAGTCTGCACCCAAGTCCTCTTTGGAAAATCCTATTTCATATATTGCCAGCATGTAGCTACTGCAATCAGGCAAACTCCTGCATTCCCAAATCCATCAGATAGTACCACTGTTTGGTTGCTCTTAAAATGAAGCAGCATTTGGTTGTTCTTACTTTTTCTGTCAAAATTCCCATTGCTTGTCAAGAGCATAGTGACAATGCCAGGGTTTGGACACTGCTCTTAATTTGAACCATCTTCATGTCTTGATGCTAATCTCATGAAGTCTGTGCATAACATTTCTGCATTTGTGCAATCTTATGGTGGTTCTGGGAGACTAATTCACCCCTACCACACTGTAAGTTTGCCCTTGTGCAATCTCAGTGTAATTCTGTGACTTTAGCATAGGCAATTTTGAGGATGTAGCTTGAGAAGACAGGTCTCTATTTGAAATACATATACTTGGGAGTTATATAAGCACAATTAGAAAAGAATACACAGAACATTTGGGTTACAGCAAATGAGATAAAAATGAAATATACCCTTTCAATTTTCTGGGGTGCCTCCACATGAATATCAGTGTAAGTGTGAATAAAATTTGAATCCTTGATTGTTTTAAAGTGGTTTTTATTCCATAAATTGTTTTAAATCAATTAACACAGATTTAGGGAAGAACACCATTTAACGATGAAAAACCCATCCAAAACAAAGAAGGAACTAATTGTTTGTAACTTCTAAAACACTTTTTAGGGCTGTGTTATGGAGTGAAAAGCCCTTACATATAGAGGTCTCAGAGGAACTGCCATTCATTAATGTTTTAAACAGATGCTTCACTGAAAGACATATTTAATTAAATCCGCAACTGTTGTGCTTAAACACGATAGATTTTTACTAGAGCAAGCATAAAGTTGAATCACAGCTACAATTAACCAGACTTGTTCGTACGGTGTGTTTTATCAAACAGGTAGGGTGGCTTTTCAAAGACATTAGTTTAATTGTTGATCATCATTAAAAACCCCAAAACAAAGCTGAATATCATAGTGTGCATACAGCAACTGCATGGAAACTGTAGTTTGTTACTCTTTCTACAGGGTCTGATGCTATTTCCATAAGAGGTACTTAATGGGAGCAAGATTGAGCTTTTTTAAGTGTTGGTGATATGTGTAAAATGATATTTATGTATGTTGGTGACATATGTAAAATGATGTAAAATATGTAGATTATTTTTATATATATATATATAATACTTATATATATATAATGCTTTGTGAAGCCCATAAACAAGTGTATGGTGTGATTGTTTATATTATAAACAAGCAAGTAGGAACCACTTTCTCTTGGTTTCAAAATATAACCCATATGAACGCTAAAAGGATCATTGACTGCACACACAACCCAAAGCTTCAAGCCCTAATTACACAGAATATCATACAGGTGTAGCCAGGATTAGAGTACAGGATGACATCTTCACTTTCCTCAGTCCTTTGCCACAGGAACCTCATCAGGTTCAGAGAAATTGCTCCTGATTAGCACAGGAATTTCACTGGTGTTTTATCTGGGTTAGTCTACTGACTTCAGTGGAGTTCCTCTGGTGTGAATAGTAGTTAAGTAATGCTAAGACCTCTGTGGAAAGATTCCTTTGAAGATAATGTGTAAGACTCTGCCCACTCTCTTATATTCCTTTGTCTTTTCAATAAAGTGTCTCTGAAGAAGCTATCTTTAATCTCATCAAAAAACACAAGGCCATTAACTGGTTCTATAATGCTGGAAATTTTAAGACTGTAAGTGGAGACTCTGCAAATTCAGTGAGAAAGCTGTTCCTTCTGCTGTAGCATTGTTATGCGCAACACTCTACAAGCCACATGAACCGTCACAAGAATAGCAGGATTTATTCATTGCAGGAAAGGTTAAAATCCCCATTACTGGTGGATTTCAAGATACAGTTGTACAGAGTTCTAGATCGTATCATCTAGGCTCCCTTTTCCAGTGAAAGGTTGGACTTAATGATATTCTGAAGTCCCTTCCAAACTGGGCTGTTCTGTGATTCTAAGATTCCATGAAAAAGTTGCAGCCTTTATTCTTCTATGTACTCACCATTTCATAGTGTTTATGCATTTGTGGTGTAAAATGCACACTTGTGTTTTTGAGGAAATTTAATTTATGTCAACGTTTATATAAACTAGAATTGTCTAGTATTAAGGGCTCTAAATAAAGACTCTGGAGACTCTCTTGCTGCTCTGCTACAGACTGTGTCAGCAGAGGGATTTTTCCAGTGCCTTCTAACTCATCTTTTCCTCTGCATAATTTGTCTGGTACATGCTTGGTGAAAGAATTTTTTTGTGTGTGTTATGCAAACAGGACATTTTCATTTGGATGACTAACTAGCATTGCAATACAAACGATAAAATTACCATTCTCTATTTCACTGACAGCGCTGTGGGCACTATTCCATTTATTCAATATTCAAAAAAGCCAAAGCACTGTTATTTTCTTAGTGTGGTAGAAATATACGACAATATACTACTGTGTTTCTGATAACAGGGATTTATGTCAAAGCAGTTGTTGCTACACAGTCTGATAATGCTGCACATGGAACAAAAAATCTTATGGTTACCTTACATATTTATTTGTTTAAGGACCAAAGAAAACCAGCTTTTCTCCATTCCAGGTCAACAGTCTATCAGATTTTGCCACAAAATAACTGCATTGTCTGGTAAAATGACTGAGCCACTGCCCATGACAAAAATCTTCATTCTTTTGGGAGCCTGTGGAGAAATTTTGCCCTGGGTGAAATACTCAGTTTTGCTTAATCATTTGTTGTTGTTGATATTATCTGTTTGTATAAGAAAAATACAGAATGAGATTGGTAGTAGATTCACAGTTTCCATAGCTTAATAAATGTCTGAAATATAGAATATTTCTATAGCTTGTGCTCTGAACAATAAATAAGTGAAGATTTATCAGTTGGTATATTCTCAAACTGTTTATAAAGGTCTAGAGAGAAAGACAAGGATGTTATTTTGCTGTTTTGATGGCTTTTCTTTTGATTTTTATGGTATTATTATAAGATAACACATATTCCACAGGACAGTTAAAATGAACTACCTTTGAACATGCGGAAACAGGGGGCCCATTTTTTCTTTCGTCTTTCCATCATTTGCCTTCTTTGTGAAACAACATTAGAGTTAAAAAGGAAAATAATGAAAGGTGTGAAGACTGCCAAGAGAGTTGCCATGGTTTTAAAAGCAGTTGTAACCAACGAAGCCAGAAAAAAATCAACACAGGAGCAACACTAAGGAGTCTTATGAATGATCCATAATATTGTATGGTATAAAGTCAGTATTCTGACCCACTGAAAAATACAGGGCCCAGTCCTAGTCTCCTTCAGATTTGGTGGCAAAGATCCCATTTACTTCAATAACACAGGACTGGAACTTCTGTTTGGAATGGGTTTATCATAATTATTTTAGTTGGCTGAAGTTCTTGTTTTCATATTTCCTTTTACTTTTGACTTTTCAACAACAGATACAGTATACCATAGCAGCAGTATTGTTTTAATGGTAGGAGGTGTCAAAGAATTCACAGTCTGCAGTTAATTACTCTTTTTTACCTGCAATTATTACACTTAATTTTGTGAAGCAACACTATGTTTTCAAGATACTCTGAGTTCCACAGTACCATACTAGATGTCTGTGCATATAACTGAAAGATCATAGGTATTTATGTTTACCCAGTAAATTGTATTACTGAGTAAGCTTAGAGGCCAGAGTATAGTATAGCAAGAAAAACAAAAGATGTTTCAAAGAACAGCTCAGGAACAGAAAGATATAACAGGTAGAAAAGGTTAATGTTGTAACCTGTCTCATGATTGGGATTCTAGGTATTACTAAAATTGTATTAATAATTAATAATATAAAATATTAAAATTCTCCTGGACACTGGAAATATTATTCATAATAAAATAATGAATGGACTAAGGCACTGTTGCATTAAGGATATNGTCATAGCCAATATATGCCTCTTTCAGAGCCCTGCCAAGGATTTTCGCTGAGACAGTTTCACAAAGTTGAAAATATTNTATTCATAATAAAATAATGAATGGACTAAGGCACTGTTGCATTAAGGATATGAGGCTGAGAGAGGCCCTCCCGTTGAATCAAGAGGTTCAGAAAGGCCCCCGTTTCTTTCTAAACTCCTTCTCAGAGAAGTCTGGGTGCTGCTGGATCCACTTCTAGTCCCAGACTTGGTCAACAGTTTATGTCTAAAGGATTATGTGTATAGCCACTTGTCATAGCCAATATATGCCTCTTTCAGAGCCCTGCCAAGGATTTTCGCTGAGACAGTTTCACAAAGTTGAAAGTATATAATAAGATGACAGATGTAACAGATTAGGAATTGCCGTTGTTAAACACAATTACTGCAGTAGCGCTTATATATATATATATTATAGTAGTGCTCATATATATGATAACAGTGCTAGCAGAATGTTATCCCGAGTGCAGATCTTACCAAGAAGGCATCCCTGTCTTGATGATGGAGAAGGAGCACAGACAGTCTCTTCTACGTCTTCAATCTCTTCTTTCTTTTCTTTCTCCCCCTACTTTTTCCTAACATTTTTCTCATTTTATCTAACTAATGCTAACACTAACTTACACTATCCCCCTTTTTAT
>VXAL01004941.1:34822-84119 GCA_013399475.1 Chauna torquata
GTTCTGAAGAAATGAAATTAATGATCAAAGTAAAAAGAAAAAAATAATTAAAATTATATCCTTTATATAAAAATAGTGCCTCAGTATTTTGGAAAAGAAAGTATTTTTGTAGTTTTTCTTATAGAACTCTGCTGAAATTATATAAAAGTACCTGATATTATTATCATATATTTAACTGAATTTTTTTCCACTATTCAAAATTGTTGGAAAGAAATATTCATAAAATAAAAGGGAGGGAACAGCATAATCTAGGCTACAGACAGTGTTAAATATTTCACATGCAAGAGTTTTCTTATGAATCTGTTTTTTTTTTTTTTTTGCCAAAATANTCAGTGATTGCTCTCTTGCAAGGTCTGGCTAATAGAGCAGTTGTGCCCATTACTTTACTGTAACAGAAAAGGAAAAACAAGAACAAAGCTTTTTTGTTGTTGTTGTTGTTTTTCCTTTTTTTTTTTTCTTTACTTGGGGGTTAAATGAACTAAATATACATCAGATCCTTTTCTGACTCCTCCTTCTGTCTCCATCCTGTTCCTGACGTTTGCTTTTCTCCAGCCTCTACCCACAACTGCTTGACTTTCCTGTTGTCCTGCCATATCGTCTGTCTCATTTCTGAGCACTTATCAAAAGCTTCTCTTTTCCCTTGCAGTCTGTCCCTTCCACAGCATTACCATTCTGGAAGAGAATATACGCAGATATAGTTTTTTCTGTGTTTCCAACCACTGCCCTGTTGGCTTCTCAGTAAGGTAGGCAGCAAGATGAGAAGAGTCACACTGCTGACAGATATTTTGTTTTCCCTTGCAGCGGGCACAAACAACTCTGGGGCTAAATAGCAAACAGCCTGCTTGGTGCAATAAATGCCTGTAGGTGCAGCTCTTCCTGCAATGTTTCAGGCAGGATTTTCTCTTCTGATAACTTCCCAGTTTCTAGTTCTCTGGGAACTGTGTCGTCCTGCTGTGGATGTAAGTGTTCCACAAAGAGACCACCATTGCAATGCTCATAGGTAATAATAATAATAGTGAATTTTTTTATATTTTGCAGCTGTTTTCTGCAGATTTGAAAATATGTCACGAACATCATTAAGGAAAGGATGTTGCTTGTTTTACAATGACCTCTTCCCACTAGGTAAGAACTTACATTATTGCCTTTGCAGATGGCATAGAAAAGTACAGAACAAGATTTTCAAATCTGAAAGCCTGATATTATGTACTGAAATTCATATTAAGACATCAAAATAAATAGTCTGATTCTCAGAGTAGTTATTCATAAGTGTCTGCATATTTAGCTGCTTGAATATGAATCTGGATATATAACTTGAATCACTTAAGTTTGACTTTGTTAGAGGGACTTTGTTCAAGGTGATATAACGATTAAGTGGCAGAATTGGAAACAGACCCAGGTCTCCTAGTTCCCACAACACAGAAAAATCACTGGCTCATGCTGCTTCCGCCCAGGGTCAAACTATATTTAATGTGAGTATTGTATCATTCAAAGAAAAAATAAATGGTTCCAAAACTTTACATGTGTAATTTGGTTTACATAAAATTGACACTTTTCCGTAACAGAATATAAAATCTTGTCTGCACAAGTATTCAGCAGCGTTGTAAAGGCTGTAAAAAATAAGAACTAAAATGTGTTTGAATTTCAGAGGAAAATGATGTTGGGGCACATTTCATGCTCAGTTATATTAGTGCAAAATTTACAGCTGATTCTTCAAGTGAGTTAATTACAAGGAGAACTTGATCTGATATGATAATTTTAACACAATTTTGGCCCTACTTTTTTCTATCCAGGCAATAGTTCTGAAGAAATGAAATTAATGATCAAAGTAAAAAGAAAAAAATAATTAAAATTATATCCTTTATATAAAAATAGTGCCTCAGTATTTTGGAAAAGAAAGTATTTTTGTAGTTTTTCTTATAGAACTCTGCTGAAATTATATAAAAGTACCTGATATTATTATCATATATTTAACTGAAATTTTTTCCACTATTCAAAATTGTAGGAAAGAAATATTCATAAAATAAAAGGGAGGGAACAGCATAATCTAGGCTACAGACAGTGTTAAATATTTCACATGCAA
The DNA here is from genome assembly GCA_013399475.1 of Chauna torquata. Lineage (NCBI taxonomy): Eukaryota > Metazoa > Chordata > Aves > Anseriformes > Anhimidae > Chauna > Chauna torquata. The sequence goes on from VXAL01004941.1 coordinate 36,903, forward strand.
GAGTTTTCTTATGAATCTGTTTTTTTTTTTTTTTTGCCAAAATATGTCTTTCTGCAAATCCTTAATATGAATGTTAACTAGAAAGTAATTGCTATTTATTGAGAGATACATTGATTATTTCCTCCTAGTTCTTGTAAAATGATGTTACTGCTGTACTGCTACAATATACCTTGTGATTGCTTGGGATAATATTTCAGAAGTTATTCGAAATTCTGTAGCTTTGGCATCCTTTATTTAAAAAAAAAAAAAAGGAAAAATTAAAAAAAAAAAACAACACACTGTAATCATCAGTGTCCATAAGGAATGAAAATCACTTTCCACTTCTTGATATTTCTGCTGAGCTTTTTTTCATTTTTAGTAATTATACTAAAACTCAACGTTATCACCCCAGCTGAGCCTGAGAGAACAAAACAGACTAATAACAAAATGATGCCCAAACATTTACACTTCAAAGGAGTTTTGCGAAGAGCAAACTTCTTATAATTAATGCCACTGATTTATTACTCCTTAAGAAGAAGTCATCTTATGCCCCAATCCTTATTATTCATAGACTTGTGAGGAAACCCAATATATTCAAAGTGGTTCCAAGTGCATGAAGTAAATTGTAGCATCAAAGCTCTGAACTCAATGAAATTGCTGTATGCACAAACTCATTATCATGTGTTTGCAGGGCAGTGATCTTTATGAGCATGTAGGACACTGTGATCTTGCCTTTGATTTCTCCAAAGGCCTTGCTAATTTCCACCAATATGCCATAGGATTAAGAGGATCAATTGCTTATAGTAAGAGCTTGTAGAATCTGCAACAAAATGTGCCACTGAAGGAAAGTAGGAGATTAACGGAATCAATTCAGGAATCACTAGGGGAATTGAAAAATTTTATGGGAATAACATTTTATCCATTCAAAGAAGCATGAGAGAAGATCAAATCATGAAATATGAAATAATGTCTTAGGTTTCAGTCTGCCAGAGTGCTACCAACAGGGAATTTTGCTCTTACTTTTAATGGGAGCAGGACCAAGTTCTTTTAACTTTGGAAATTTTCTGATCTAAATTGTGTTTGACAGTAGAATAAAGATCTTGAAGATATCTGACCCAATTATTTAATGCCTGTGGTGTTCCATTTACATGTCAAAGCACCTGGGATACCACAATTGAGTGCTCTGTGTGGAGGATCTTTCCATTCTGAGGATAAACTCATGCTTTGCTCAAGCTACCTTTCCCAGAAAGTGGCAAGCAAGAGTCAGTTTAAGAGTCAGTCACCTTTGCTTTTTAATCAGAAAATAACATAAGACCTGTAGAAACTCAAGGATAAATTTAGTAAAAAAAGGTATCTATGGGAGTGTAATGCCAAACTAGTGTGATGATAGATTAGAACAAAAAGAAAAAAAAACATCCAAGAACACCCATACATTTCGTGTATTCAGTGTTCAGCAGAATGAAAGCTTTTGGTATTAAATGGAATTACAATTACCATTTAAATATGTCAGGGAAAAAAAAAAAAAGGGAGTTTCCATATGCCTTTCCAGTAGACATCTCTCAAAAGTTAACTACTTTTCAAGTGCGTCATTGAAGCCATACTCAAGAAATGATGAGACGCAATTATTTAAAATAGGTAGGCTTCCATTTTAATAATTGTCTCATTATTTCCTGACTATAGATTCAGTGATGCCTTCAAGAATATATGTAACTTTAAACACAACATTTAAGCACATTTTAAAGTTAAAACCTTTTGACTCTCAAAAGGGCCTTGATGTAGTTTCTGTTGCTGCATTATGAAGTTAGTTTTCCTGTGCCTGCCTGCGTGAGAGATTTCAAAACTCAATGTCACAGTCATGCTGAAGGAAGTTGATTATCAGAAGTGAGAGTTCTGATTCTTTGTTGCTTCCCTTCTTCTACATCTATTAGCATTTTTAAGAGTCAAATACATGAGAATGTAAAACATAATCCCCTGTTTACACAAGCATGAGTAACTTGCAAATTGTTTTTGAATATATTTTGCTAAAATTTAACATATGAGTCAAAATGCAAGGCACTGGAGGATCAGGATTTGGAACTATACATTTAGTGGGACAAAGAGCTTTGGATGCAAATTAGTAAGATTCTTTCATAAAAAATCTCGTATAAGGTACATCACAGTTTTCTAACAAGACCTCACTCCTTAACATACTGGCTAGGTGGGCAAACTACAACTCTGATGCCCTCCACAGAGCAACAAAACTGTTAACGAGCTATTCCTAAATTTTGTCTCATGAATCTTAAGAAGATTTAGAAAAATGTATCTTCCAAACTCTCAGAATTTCTACTTCTTTGGAAAAAAAAGTTTTTCCAAGTACTTCTGATCCTGGTTGTTATAAAACAGTTCCTGCAGTAAAGTAACAGCAGAAAAAATACTTCACTAATCTTTTTCTACTTTAAAATTTAAATTCAATTTAGTGGGATTCTTAGCTTATAGTAAATTTCTTCAGACAATTGCTAATCTTCTTTTGGAAGTCAAAGTTAGATCTTTATTTCAATGTTTACCCTTTATTCAGTTACACTGAGCTATAAAGATACTCAGAGAATGGGCTATAAAGATACAGAGGGACAGACTCCCAGCTGATTTCAGTGCACTTGCATTGATTTACATCTGCTGAGGATATCTTTTTCCCACAGGTTTTAGCTCTGAGTGCTTTGCAAAACCCTGCATATCGTAAAACACTTGCAACACACTGTACATGAAAACATAATCTTTCTTATCGGGGGCAATAAAGATATCCATAAAATATAATTGTTCTGCTTAAGATAAAGAAAAGATCCATTTGTAATTTTATGATTAGCAGGAGGCCATGTCCTTGCTGCTCTTGCATGCCGGGTTGAATCGTCTGGGGATGAGGCAGAATTCAACTGCAGTTTTTGCAGCCCCTTCAAAGCAGGCTGAGCGTGAGAAAGTGAAAACGATTCCTTTCCTGCAGACACACGCCATCAGCTGAACGTTTGTAACTCTCACTTCAAGCGCGGATCTGCTGAGTTCGTAGGAAATCCCAACTGAACCTTCCATAAAACACCTGCTCGGCACTGGGGGAAGTAACTGTGCCGCGTGTAACACCAGCGCGGGGAGGCGGTGTGCTCGCCAGCTGGCAGCCCCACGCGGCGCTGGGCCTGTCCCATTAGCAGCATCCACCCGCACGCCATGCACTCCAGACACTGCGCTGCTCGGCCACCATCCAGGCCCCAAAGTCTTCTGTCTGTAGCCGACAGCTAACGCAAGGTTACATCGGACCCTGGTTAAACGCTGCTCTTACCAAGCAGCGCTTCCATCTGCCTTAGCAACAGCAACAATCTGCACAGAAAAATAACAATTCATTTCCACCTGAGGATGTCACTTGCAAATATCCAAATGTCAACATTGAGATGAAAATCGTGTGCTAAAAAAAAATGCTGGAGTTACGCTGGGTTTTGGTGTGATGGAACACATGATTCTCACTGTTTTCCCAAAAAATGAAAGATAAATGGACACAATTATTCCTGGCTGTTGCCGAAATGACAGATTTGAAGTAATATAACAGTCTGCTTTAGCGATGCCTTTCGCAGTTGTGGCATGATTACAGCAAGAGACGGCAGGCCTGCCCTCGCCACAAATAAGGCTATATGGTGGATCGTTACAAATAGCTAAGTGCCTTCTGATGTCTTATTAATATGCTAGCACAAGAAGAAAACAGAGAATAGACAAAAGAGCTGAGTCTGTTCCCTTTCATGAGAAACATGGGAAACCACCAGGCAGAAAACAAAGGACACCTCGAGCTCCCTCCCTTTAAAATATTTCCCAATTAAAATGTTAAGCAAATACCATTGGGCTCAGACTGTTTACACAAGGCTGGTCTTGTCAAAGAATAAATGCTGGCAGGGCAGGCAAGAAAATGCCAAACTCTCTCATCTTCTGTATACCTGTAAGAAGCTGCATAATTAATAGAACAGCTACTTTAGACAGGCCCCAAGGGCTAGAACCACAAAATCATTTCGACCCCTAGCTGCCATGCCTACCTCCAAAAGGCAGAACCTCCAATTTCCTTGCCAGTTGCCTCTTAATACTACAGTGCCTAGATAGCCTAATTGCCACATTTTCATCAGTGACACTCTCCCAGTGCTTAAATTCATGCTACCTTGCCATGCTCAGAAGCCCCTGGCTGCAAGCAGCCCAAGCAGCAGCACCACCTCCCCATACCCATGGGGTGGCTGGCACCAGAGAGTCCGTGCTACAGTGCTCTCAAGTCCACCCTCGCATGAAACTCACGCAGCTGTGGTTTGGTGCCTCTTTTCCCCAACTGTGCGAGCTGCTGTGGGTGCTGCAGATGCATTTTCCCATCCTCTTGGAAGGGCAATGGGCTTTGCCCAATGGCAACTTGGCTGCTCTCACGAGCCCAGCCTGAACCCTGGCTTTGCCTGCTTTCTCCAAACACTCTTGGCCTTCTGGACATCATCAGGAAAGCAACTGCAGCCTCTGTTCTCACGGCCAAAAAATTAATTTTAGGAATATAGAAGTAAGAAGTCCATAAAGGAACCACAATGCAGAAATGAGCTCCAGCAGGAATACAGGAGAATGGCACAATGGCATTTATTCGCCCTTGAGAGAACCACACACTACAGCAGGTGGGCTGCCTCCCTCCAGTCCTGCTACTGACATCCCCATACGCATTACAATCCACTCTCCATATTTCTGGGAAAACCGGTGCATTTCAAAGGAGTTTTGTGCCAGGTTGTATAATAATCATTAATAAACATACCAGTCAGTATATTAATATATATATAAGAGTATTCTGTGTGCAAACGGGTGTGTAGATGGCCATCCACCATATCAAATACACGTAATTGATATTAAAAAAATATATCATTATAATCTAATAATAGTTGAAAGGATATCTCTAGACTTAGCGTTGTGCTCTACCAACCCAGCAAAACAGAAATGCTGACAGACCTTAAAGCTCTGGAGTAAGTAAGCAGTTACAAAAGATAATCAGAATTTAAACACCTTGGCTTCTGAATATTCATACAGATCAGTAAATATTATGCATTTATTAAAAATCTATTGCCATCCTTCCCAGAGGCAGAGGACGTACAATGCCTGGCTGGTTTAATCAGCTTCCCTACAAATAAATGGCTTCTTAAAAATGCAGAGTCAGTATCTCCTCTCAAGACATCACTGGGCAAGCTGACCTCTTTAAGCATGCTGTTTATTTTAGTAAGTCTGTACTGGCCCAGTAGCCTAACACTCTCCTTAGACAATTAAACTGTGCGTATAATAGGTTTCCCTTGAAGGCTCTGTGAAAGGCTGAGAATTGTAAGTGGAGATTTTAACAGAGCTTTTTAGCTGTATTCTGTGTCTCATTTCTGAATTTTTTTTTTCCCAAGATGTGTTCCCATGTCTCTCTCACTGTCTCAGGTACAAAAAGAATCTAATGACTGAGTAATATGCTAGTCTCAGCTGTTAAGCTAATTTCATTGATGCTAACATTGAGAGGTATTTGCTGTTATAATTTTTAAGGGAAAACGTCAGGTGTTTCGGGATGTTTTTCCAATTTTGGCATTCTTGTGTAAAAAAATAACATTGGTGTTTTCCTCTAATTTCTAATTCTGTATTTTATCTCAGAAATAAAACAAAAGTGATTGCCTGAAAATCTCATTGCACCAAAAAAAAAAAAAAAAAAAAAAAAAACTAAAAAAAACAAAAAACGNACAAAACCAAGAACTGGGTATTTTCTTTTAATATTGTGCTTTACTTCAGTATAAAAGCAGGATATTTACATCAAGGGAACTCTAGCTTGCATCCGCAGGGTTACATTTTCATATTTTATGGCTTCAAAGTCTGACAGCTTACAGTTTTCAAGAACCTTTAATTTTGATTCTCTGGGTAATGGTTAACACAAATCAGTGAGCTATTATAGTGATACTTGTTAGTAATAGTAAATTTCTTCTTTAAAAAAAACTTGACTGCAAGTGTAAAGGACAACAGGTAGCTAACAAGTTTTAGTGTTCATCAGCAAGGAAGATGCTACTTTTTAAGAAAAATGATTAATTTGAGAAGGTGAGTTCCTTTTTTAGTCAATGGGATTACCATTCTTGACAATCACCAAGGTGTTTCAATGGTCCAGTTCTTAATATGACTTTGTAATTCCCCTTATTAATTTGTTCTTGCTTAATTTTACTTATGCTGTTACCTTTACATCCACTTGCCTTCCATATGTGTTCTTCAGAGAATTACATTGAACTCTATACTACTTAAATAACTCGGTTTCTTTAGAAATAATATCTACTAGATATTAAATCTGACAACAAATATTTATTTGGATTTTCTTTCAGATTTGCCCTGGCTTGTTAGAAAGCATCTTAGAATGAGTCAGAGGGAAGATCAGGGTAATTTAAAGTAATTTTCTTTTATTATGTCTGGTTCTTTTATGGGAAATCCTTTCTTTGGCGGGATCTGCAGCAGAGCCTTGCTATTCTGATTAAAACATTAGCTTAGACTGGTCAGTTCAGACCTCAGTCCAAGATTTGAGATTAATCTTTTTTGCTTTATGTTGTTCAGTGAAAATGATAATGTTCCTTAATGCATTTTTCAACTGCATATGTAGAAAAAAAAGCTTAATGAAAAAGAAACTTGCAACAAAAGAGTAGATAATTAGTATTAGTGATATCAGAGTATTGCAAATGTTTACATTTTTCTTCCTCATATGTTTGATTTCTATTTAATTCTTTTTTCTTTTTATTATATTTTGTTATATTTAGGAAAGATTCAGTCATAAGATCAGTGTTATGACCATTTTTATAGTGATGACTATGATGATATGAGCTATTTCTCTGTTTTTCCTAAGATGAAGTTATTTTTTCCATGACATCTCTTTAGAAGAGCAGGCTAAGAAGCTCATCAAGAAAGACTGCTCTACAAGTAACATATAAAACTAGCTAAACTTCTTACTGTATCCTTTTACAACAGTAGAGAAGAAAAAAGGAATCAGAACTATATATCTTTTTGTAAAAACATTCTGGAACAAAAGTAAGTGCAAGCTAAAAATAGGCGCTATTTATCAAATCTATTATTTTTCCATAACGAAAATATGAAACACATTTTATTTGGAAAAAGAACACTTTTATAAAGCATATTTACCCAAACCACAACCAATGGCTGAAGTATCCCACATACATTTTATCTTTCAACAAACTGTGAAAATACTGGCACACTATGTGTAAATTTTTTTCACAGTTTTGAACATAAAGGTAGTATAAATGCTGGAATTAACACCTGAATTAAATCTTCTGTTTCAAACAGCACACTGTGAGCACCAAATGCACAACATTCAGAAAAGAGAAATACAGCATCTTTCCTGGTATTAATAGACTGCATAACAAATGATAAGAATCAGACCAAATATTGTTTAAACCTATAATCCCTGACTTCCATGAAGCCTGGATTTTACCCATAATTTTGAGCAAAATGGTTGTTTTTTTTTTCAGAGCTCTAGAGAATCCTGCTATAGAATGTACTTAACAATTCCACAGAGAACAAATGTTAATTTTTGCAGTCTTCCTCATAGGGATATCCCAGTTATTTGGCTGTACACACAGAACATCTAAAATTGGGGTATTTGAGATGTAATTGCCCTTCTACCCCCAGGAGACTTTGGGCCTACCACATTGCCATGTGTACTTTTTTTTGGTGGTATATCAGCCTCCTAAGCCTCTCTGAAACCTCTTTTCTTTTAAACTCCTATTGTTGAATTGATTTCTTGTTTACTTTCTGATTTTTTCATCTTTTTTTTTTTTTTCTTTTTTTTTTTTTTTTTTTTTTTTTTTGCAGATGGCTTACATTTTCACATAGTGTTATAAAGGACTCAGGAGGTTGCATCTTACTTATTTGTTTTGTCCTCTAACAGCATGTGGATTTCAAAACCTATGTAAAAAGGACACACTTGACCTACTTAATACATCTGAATAGGCAGATGATTATAAACATAACTTTTTCCAATCACTTCATATTTTTCTTTTAAACTTACATTTGTTAATTTTGAAAAAGCGTATTTTCCAAAATGTTATGATATTAGATGGCAGGGTTTTGATTTATCTACTGATTTTCCTGTCAACATCATTGACAACAAATTATTGTTAGATTTTAAATGATCAGTTCGCATAAAATATCTGCATACAATGCACTATTACTGTACCAACCTAAAAGCATTCTGGAAAAACCAATGATCTGTGTTTGCACTGAAGATGTCATCTGTCCACTGGACTTGAATATCAAATATGGCTGTACCACACTTCAAGATAGGAAAGAGGTAAGAAAGACTACAAACTTGTGCTGTATGTAATCATGTGGTCACTCTTTTATATGTGCCAGTGACATAAGATTCATTATTTTTTAATCATGAAAATACTACTGTTTTTATGAGATAATGTAGAAATTGGAATTCTGGAGCAATATATATAATATAAGCAAGAAAAAGGGGGAAGACTGACAAAGTTATGTTGCGAGAGCTCTTTCAGCCTAGGTGTTGAGTGGCAGAAATGATGGAAGTATTTGTGAGAAGAAAAGGGGATCTGGAGATAAAAGCTGGAATCATCAGCAGAGCAGGGAAATTTGTAATGAGTAAGTGTGAAAAGGCATTAATTCAGAGCATAAGCAGAGACTGTGTGGCTTATAACCTTGAAAACAATCGCAAGAAAAAATGAACATGAGATGAAACTAGTAAGAGATTGAGTTAAGTGACTCAGAGACTGTAAAAAGGGAGGTGACATAGTCAGAAGACCAGGTAGGAAAGATCATCTTGATGACAACAGTCTTGACTAATTGAAGAGAAATTAATATTTAAAAAAAAAAAAAAATTGTTCAGGTCTGTCACAATGAGACTATTTGTTCAGTTTAATTATAAGGCTCCTTACAGAAGGAAGACATTCCTACAGACAGCAGGTAAAACAACGTAATGTTTTGTTGTCTTTCCTGTTACCTTTTCATGCATCCATAAAATATCATGTTTCAGAGAAACACTACACAGGAAAGTATGGGTCTGTTGCAAGTTGATATTGACAGTTTCTAACAAATTATGCAATATAGTAAAGTTCTTAAAATATAATTATGATCTTTTTTTTACTACTATTATTTTTGATCAGTTCAATCCAATCCGGTATTTTCTGTTTCCTTCTACAATATCACACTGTTGTAGGAGTCCTCAAAGTCTTTTACAGAAAGCTGTTAAAAACAAATTGAGGCCAATATTTCTTGTTTGTATGTATAAAAACCAAGTAAGGGAGTTAACATCAAGTGACACACATTCCCAAGGACTAATCTTCTAAGTTTGAAATACCCTTCCTAATTCCTGGAAACTACTGAATATTGCATTCCCTGAATGGACTGCAGTCCAGCTGCAGTCTCCACCCCAAGACGGTGTCTCTATCTCAGCCTCTTCTCCCACCCTTAGATTCTCAGACTCCTTCTGACAGCCCCCACCCCAGGTTTGGACTTTTGTCTTCCTTCTGCTCCTGAACCCTTGATGTTCTTGCCAAGTCTGCAGCCCAGCCTAAGCCAGCAGGCTGGTTGGCACCTGCTCAGCCCCGCTGTCTGCTTCTTTGCCTTTCAGTCATGGCTGTGTCCAGATTCTCCCTGACCACAAAGATTTGATTCCAATTCCAGGCTTTAATCTTGTCCTGAAGTACTAGGAACCCCATTCTTTTTGGCTGGATAAGTCATTTCTCATTTCTACCTGGACCCAAATTATCTTTGCCATCAGTAAAATGGTTACCAATTCCCACGGTGTAAGTGATGGGTGAAGTGAAGTCATCACTATCATATCCTCATGAAAGGTAGGTTGTAAACCAATACAGAATAATAACAGTGGGTACAATGTGTAGTTTGCACTTATTGGAACCACTGTTTGCCTTTTGTATTTTTAGCTTGGGGCTAAAACCACACCCTGTCCTCCCTCCCCCGCCCCTTGATGGGCAAACCCAACAGAAACTCTGCAAGTTGAAACTCATGGAGCTTCCTAGCCCTTCCATAATTATTTTTATCCCCAGTGTAAGGGATGATTCAGCTGCCAGTTCTCTGAAGAGACACAGAGATAAAGGGAGAGAGAAAGAGAAATGTATGATAAATTGCTGTTGAAAGTAATCCTTTCCATGTGAAATAGAAGTCAGTATTAGAGGACAGATTGCCGTTGGAAGCTGGAAAGGAGATGCTACTTGAGCTATGTGGAAACCACCACAGGAACTAGGGCTCTCTGTTATCTGTTGCAGAAGAGAGAGAAACGGGGTCATGTAACCACTTAACCAATGCTGGGAGAAGGATGCACATGAGGAATATAAAAGAAATCAGTGTCATGTTATTTATATTTTGTTCTCCCTCTTTACAAAGGCAGGAGAAGGTACTAGTTGTACGTACGGTTTACCCTGAATATAGAGGCTTTTTTCTGCCTCAAATATTTTAGGGACAAAGGAGTGGAAGAGGGAGAATCAGTGAATAGGATGCAATGCAGTACAGGTCTGAGGAAAGCTGATGTGGCCTGGAACTGATGTTCTCTGCCTAGAAGAAAGAAGAATGTCCTTATTCAGAGGACACGTGGTGAAGAGTGCAACAAATGACAATCACCTCCCTCTGAGACATCTGTGGCAGAAAAGAAATGCAAAGGCTGAAGGAAATGAAAAGGTTGAGAACAGTGAGCAAAGAAGAACAGATCTAGAAAAGATCTTGGTTTTAGTGTAAAGAAAAGCCAGAACAATGTGGAATCTAGAGTGTGAACTCCAGATACCATATTCCAAGATGCCTAAGAGGGATGGTCAAAAGTGACTAAGAAACATTAGTCCTACTGACAGTTGTGTGGGTGTGTCCACTTTGGAAATGTATTCACAAGACTGGAAGTGTGATGGAACTTAAATTATTTGATAAGGTTTGAAATCCACTGCAACATTCCCATATTGCTATCTGGTCCCACAAGCTCAGCTGCTGCTGCTCACACACCAGAGGATGTGTGCTGCAGTGGAGTGCCAAACCATTGTCTCTCATTGACCCCCAGTCTTAATAACAGTTCCATACAAACAGCAAATGCACAAAGACATACATCTACTTATTCTAATTTCTCTTTTTTTTCCCTTGATCAGGACAATCCCCAATGGCAAAGTATGCATTGACCCATGCTGTGGACAGTATACACATAAATGAAAACAGCAGAAGCAGGAGAAAACAGCAAAGAAAGACATTTTTCAAAAAACAGCTGTTTTAGTAGACTTGGATATGTCTGTGAAAAGTTAATGTCTTGATCAGCTTATTACATTTTATACAGTTTTCAAATGTGGTGCTAAAAGGCTATTCAGTTAGTTAAGGGTGGTCTTTATGTAAATAACTTCTAACTTTGGGATCTGACTAATATGATTTTTCCTAGAAGGGGGGACAGTTTGTATGTAAATCTTTTGGATTATTTCTTCTTGTTCTTTTAATCCTGCAATGTGGTAGACAGTCTCCTGCGTGCTATATTACATGTGGAGTGGCTTTCCAGCTTCATCCTTTGCCAACTGGCCCTCTTCTTTCAGGACAATGACTTTTTACTCATACTGTATATCTCAATAAAGTTTGATTTTGGCTAAGAACAAATTACTTTTCTGTTTTGCAATGAGGTTCTGCTCTTCTGACTCAGTATTCTACGAAAAGGCTATATCAATTCCTCAACAGGCTGCAAATGCTCCCTCCCATGTTCTGCCTCTGGTGTGTGAAAACATCCGTTGAACTTGGGACCTGCCTCTCTTTAGAAGATAGGTCATTCCTAGATGACACATTTGTGAGATATTGGAGAGATCTGGACCTAAATGTCATTGAATTAAAATGTGTGCTTCACCAGTGGCCTTGGACCAGCTCTGCAAACCATTGCTTCTGAATGAATGGTGATCAAGTCTGAGACATCAGCAGTAAAAAAGACATTGGATAGACCAGTCAGCAGATGGCCTTGCACAAGCTCAGGGGCAGCTGTAGCCTCAGTTGATCTATTGGCTCTACATTACCAGTGTAACTATCAGAATAACAATAGCAACTAGCAAGCAGCTCCACACCAAAATGCGAGTATGACCATGCATGTCTCCACGTCAGTACCAACAAGACTTGACAATACTGAACCTCTGTACCACGAATCTGCAATAAGCATTTCCTAAGAGATGTTGACCCATGTTTAAAGTGTGGAACAGGCAATAGGGTGGGGAAATATGGAAACAGGAATACTTCTTTTCTGAACCAGTGCCAACTTGTCACACAAGAGATGAAAGTGGCTATGCATACTCTGAAACACACGGTCCACATTTATCTGCAGGAAAAGGGTTTTTGTATCTCCATGAGTGGGATGGAAGAGTAGTGATAGAAAGAGGACCCAGTGGACCACTAGTTGGCAGTGGCAGCCGTTAGCAGCTTGGCCACGTTCCCAGTTTATGGGAGAGCATCTGACACATACCTGGTATTCACACCTGGTATGGGATCTTGCCTGTCCCTGTGATATAGCAGAGGTGAATTTGAGTCTATTGAGGTACAGTCTAACACGGCTGTAGGCCATGGCTGTCGCTTCTGCTTGTCACACCCTTGATGTGACCTCTGCTGAGCTTCCTGCACCTCTCTCACCCAGTTTCAAGTAGAAGTACAAGCTTTTCTAATTATTCTGATGCAGCAGGACCAGTGTGGATGCTGAAGGGCAGTGAAAGGTAAGTTTTTTAGGTGGAGTCATTAGATGACTGCAGTGCACAGAGGTCAGGCTTTAAATGCAGACTGAAAGGGAGTGGCAAAAAGGACCTCAGGTGCTCTTTGGAGAGATGGCAGAGCTGCATCAGTGACATAACAGTGAGGAGCACTCAGGGACCCCAGAGAGGATTGGCATGAGAAGCTACAATGAGGTTGCCTTCGCCATCAGGGCCCACACACACAGCCTTGCTGGGCATGGTTGGAGCATGGCCCCAGAGCCCTACTGAAGAGCAGAAGACTCTGATGATGCAAGGCTTAAGACCTGCTTTCACAAGAAACAATGAATCACAGTTTTCCCTTAGTATCTGTAGTGGTAACATTGGTTAGCATGACCGCAAATGGCTCCCTTGTTCTGGGCACCTTAACCATCGCTCTTCTTGTGCTGCTTAGTGCATTTTGCAATAAGTCATATTTTAACAAATTCTGACTGGCCAGAGAAAGCCTCTTCTATATTTTCTCCATATGTACATATTCTGGGGAAACTAGCTGTGACAGAGAGAAAAATTTTGGTATAAAATTTGCAGACATATCTCATTTATTGTCCAGTTTTTCTATTTTATTCATCAAAAATCCTCCCTCTGTTCCAATACACTTTAATTTTACATGAACTATTTGTTTAATCAGCAAATTAGCATGTTATGGTTTCTGTTTTATAGTCATAACAAATAAAGGAGTCAAACCAGTAAAAAGACTGAAGCTAAAACCAAGCCAAAATGAGTACCAGGTTAATGAAGTGCCTGCTGGCTAAGGCAGGATATAACAGACAAATGACTGTGTCACCAAAATCAATGTGTTTCTTTATCTACATTTTTAACTGTTAATACTTTTAGTGTTCCTACAACAGACTGTGTCCAAAGGCTAGAAACATGAGACTGGAGGGTTGCATTCCCCATCAACAGGGGATCCTATCAATCCAGTACAGAGGGTGCTGCCATAGCTAGCTTCCCTCCACAGACAAGTAAGACTAAAGAAATTTCATACTGGTCAGTGGCAGATGTCAGAGATTTAAGCACTGTACTGTGGACTTAGCACCTGATTTAATATACATGAGCTTTCTCCTAAAGAGAAAAGTTTAAATCATGTCAGACTTTAATTAAAATAAATAAATAAAAATAAAATAAAAATAAACAAAAAACAAANCAGAAGAAAGAAACTTACACCTTAATGCCTAAACACATTTATGAGTAGTTGAAAATCAAACATATTTAGGCACCTTTACTCCTTTAGGCATCTTCTGCAGCCACAGGGCTTACATTACTCGAATGTAAGAGCACTGGCTAATAAAAGCCTACTTGTCTTTTTTCTATTTATCTTGTAAACTGTATTACAACCATTGCTGTTCTATTACTTATACTTTTTGCTGTTTCTCAGTCTCCTTTTTTATTGCTTTGTATTCTCCATGTTTCCCTGTCCTAATATTCTTTTTCCTATTATGGTATTATATTTTGTTTTAAGCAGTATCAAAGGTTTGCTAACAAGTACCACTGATAACATGAAATTAAAAAGTCAGTAAAATAACTAATTATTATTTTCATCAGTGTCATAACAGTTTTGGATTCTAGGTGAAATTGGACAACTGCGTCTTACTATTGGTTTCAGATTCAGAGATTTTCTTATCTGAATGTCTAAGTGCAACTTTAAGAAGTGAAAATACAAATGTCAAGCTAAAGAAAATATTTACTGCCACTCTAGAGAGAATTTAATAGTTCATTATGCTACAGATCTACCACTGCCTCCTCTCCATGTATATACGTGCACGTCTTGTTGAAGCTATAACCTTTCCAAACTTGGTATCTATGCTGAATAGAATTGTACTTCATTGCCTTTGGCTGTATTTAATTTCCAAAGAAAGTTGCAAGAATACAGTCTTGTCTTTCTAGATGGAGCTAAAACAAAAATAGTGTACATTAGCAACCCTGTATCGAGAGAGAACCAACTTATAGGAGTTCATTGGTTTAGAAAATAAAATTAAGGAAGATACCTTTAAAGACTGTGTACTAGACCAGACCACTGAATATACTCATATTTTTAATTGTGTCCAGAGTGAATATCTATGCACAGCAATAAAGTCTATCTCTTTCTAATGTGGAGGTTGAACTGTAATGCACAAAGCAGAACAAACCACAGCATCTCAGAACCACTATTTTTATGCTTTCCTTTATTATTATTATTATTATTATTGCTTTTGTTGTCTTTTAGGGAAGATCCTGATAAATTTCAAGCTGAGTGAAGCACAATCTACTACACTGCACATAAATTACATTTTCAATTTTTTCCTCATTAAAAGTAAATCTTGCAGTTGGGATCATTAAGTTATTGACACATTCTGCTTCAGTGTAATTACCTTTACGATTCTGCTGGTAGTGCTCCTTTATTCAGAATGGGAAATACCTCAAATAGTCTGGTAAATTTTACTACTGCAGGTGGGGAATGTCCAGTTTAATGGCACCACTGTATTACTCTTTGTTATTCATGTGCGCCAAAAAATACACAGGATATAGATGGGGCTGAGTTAACATTGCTGGAATTTCCTGACTTTTTTAATACTTGATCTTAGATCCTTAATACTGTCAATGAACTGGCAGAAGTGGGAGAACTGGGATGGCATACCTCCATTCTGGCACTGAACAGGAGGTGGTTAAATATTTGGAGAATTAAAAGTAATTTAATCTGCCAGGTAATAGGACAGACATCCATAATACAGTCACACATACACATATATATATGTACACACACTCTGCCTCATTTGTTTCACAGTCTACAAAATGTGATTAAGAAATGTGGTTTACATGACAAAAAATGGTATTTGGAATTCTAATGAAGGACTGTGTCGTTCAATAATTCATCTTTCATGCAAAGAGGAATCAATAAAATACATTTAGGAGGCTCGTATATAGGCCGTAATTGTGTTCAGCACACAAATAGAGCTTTGATTTGGTTCCCACTGAAAACAATAATCCTCCAAACGAACAACTGATAACTGGCCTTTATCTAAAGAGATGAATATTGCTGGGGCTTTGGGCTGGCTAGGAAGGCTAAAGAAGGCTCCTAGATGTAATTAGGAGGCATTAGTTACATTGGTTTCCCTTTTAATAGGACACAACTCTTCATCCAGATGTTAAAGAAAACCTCACCCTGATATGTTTTTTGACTCCTAGTGCCCAGAGGTGTATGGCCAGCCAGGAGAGGCATGCCAGGACAAGCTGACTGACTCAGAGGGGAGGACTTGCAAAACACCCTGGGAAAACAAGAAGGGAAAATATCTGGGCAGGAAGCTATAGTAATAGTTTGGTCAAAGAGAGATCTGTTTTCAAGATCTGTTGGTATAAACCCTTTTTTTTTTTTTACACNGGAAAACAAGAAGGGAAAATATCTGGGCAGGAAGCTATAGTAATAGTTTGGTCAAAGAGAGATCTGTTTTCAAGATCTGTTGGTATAAACCCTTTTTTTTTTTTTAGCACCTTCTCTGGCATTTGAAAAGTGTGAGCCATTTCTTTTTCCATTGTTTTATTTTCCTTCATGTTTCAATAAATCTTGGGTTTGAGGAGGTTACTGCTATAATGGTACTTTGTCAACAATATCCCCAAAGGATTTGTGAATGCCACAGAGAAGTGCTGAGGGTTAATGGTTTCCTTAACCTCCGTGTCTCAGTTATTCCTTATTCACTGGCACACACAGGAGGCAGATTATAGCTGGCTGCCTATATCCTGATGGGAGATGTAGATAGGTGCAAGGTTTTCCCCCGCTTTCCCAAGGCAGCTGACTGAAGTCGGATCTGTGGTCCTGTGTTGGAGCTAATGATGCCCAGTGAGAGCACTGATGGCCATGCCACTGCGATGTCTGATCTCTACGTATTTGTGGAGAGTCTGATAAAGAGAAAGATTTAAAGCTATTTTTTGTGACAATATAAATCTGGATATTCTTACAGCACACAAGATGCTTATTTAAACAGCAGCTCCTACAAACCTGCCAGGATCAGAGCCTTTGATGACTATTTGTGGGCAAGCAGTGGTGATATCAGCTGAACCTGTGTGCGTGCCGGTTGGTTTTTCTCACCCTTGCCTCACCGGCATGGTAATGAATCAGCATTTTTGCTCACGAATGTTCTGTTCTCCGAGTTGAATTTTCAGCTCCCTCTCTGTACATCTGTTGACTGGATACGAGTACATGTTCTTGTGCCCTTTCATATGTTCTTGGCACAGATGTATTTCATTGGCATGAGCATTAGGCTGAGTTTGTTGGCATTTTAGGAAGTGAGTCTGATTTAAAATGCAAACAGTAGAACGAAAACAAACAAACAAACACACACCAGGAGAGTGTTCCCGTGGTGGAAGCTGTGCAGGGCTCGCAATTTACACACGCAAGCTTAACTTTCCTACCCTCTGTCTCTCAGGTTTTCTTGGTCCCATACGAGACTAAATGTGGCATGTGGAGTGAGCACCATTTCACTGCTTGGATGACAGATGCTTTCTGTCTAGATGAATTCTGGCTGCTGAGGAGCTGGAGGATGTCTCTTGCACTTCCTCCAGAACACCCAAGGACTTACCAATCCAGAGCAAGCCACTCAAAAAGACTTTCCAAAGTCTAAGGCAAATGTATTTTCTCTGGGTAATCCACTAAACTGGTTTTCTTGTGCTTATTTTTTGTAACGAATCAGTGAATATACAGACACACAACAATATGGATATGCTTAAAAGCAAACAACTGCCCACCTCAAAAGCTTTGAGAATAAGTTTCTTACCTACTACTAAAATTTATTTTCCTGTGTGAGAAAACTTTGAAATACTGTTTGAGATGTTTGCCTTGATGATGTGGGTTTAGTAGGATTGCCTGAGTCCCATACTTTACCTTCAGAATGATAGCATACTGAAATGACTAATACAGCTACTACAGGATTTCATGAAATGACATGCCAGACAAGTACTATTAAACTTATGGGAGATGCTCTAGGGTACTGTTGTATTGCAACCCAGTAATGACAGTAGCTCAACTACATCTATAGATGGGATCTTTGAGCAAGAGCACCTTGAGGAGAACAAAGTCTTTTATGTTAAAAAAAAAAAAAGTTCTGCTATACGAAAGGACAATAGGTCGTGGTCAAATGTGAGAATATATATTGGGAGAGGAAAAAAACAACACAGTATATAGGTCATGATATTCTGAAATATCAGTCTTCTCTGACATCACTAAGTCCATTGATCACTTTAACAGAGGTCAGCTAGACAAATGTGAAACACTTGTAGTCACACACTTACTGTTTGTTTTCTCATCTTGACACTCAGCTCATCATAGAGAGATGAGTTTTACGGGAAAGAGGTTTTGTGTCAACATTTTGATACAGAAAATAATAGTAAATGACAAGCAACTTGTAATTCAAATTTTCTCACTTCTCACCATCCCTATCCTTACAAATTTTCTCTTTTCAGTGTAGATTATTATAAAGAAAATATAGTGGTCCACTCCACCATAATATTCACGGTAGAGTAGAGAAAAACTGCCTGTGAGAAAAGTTTAATACCCTCAAATACAGTATTTGGAATCTGAATGGGGCCTCTGATTTTTTCCTATTGACTCCAATTAATTTTAATTTTAAGTTCTTTTTATTATGTTATTAAAATCAGAACACACATAGAATAAAGTTTGCTGTCTGCTCTAGTTCAGAAAAAATGAAAGCACAGCCTGTACTGAATGATAGAGTTGTGCTTTAATGTCCAGCCATGTGGTTTCTTCATGGAAAACTAATGAGTTAAAGATGAAATTCCTCTTCTAGTTTGCATATATCTTCTTGCAAGGATTCTGCTGAGCAGAAGTATAATTGGAGACTCTATACAATTGAGTCTTGTACTTTTTAATCCCAACATCATAAGCTATGAAACATCTTTCTTCCCACAAAAACGCGATGTTTTTGGTCCTAGACATGCTCAGTTACGGACATTTTTGAAATAAAGTAAACATTCTCAAAAACACCAGGACCATTCCCCTGAATTTTGTTTAATACCATCTGGAAATAGAGCAGGCTAAAAACCAGAGAAACAAAAAGATGTAACACAAATGTCTCAAAGTTCAAAGAGTTGTCCCGAGTTTCTGTACTAGGGGCTTATTCGGCTCTTATTGAATCAAAAGAAAAATAGAAGCAGAAAGCAGAGAGGTTTCCAGTCATGCTTCTCATACTGTTTTCACTTATTAAACTTAGTTCTCAGTTCACAGGAATGGGTTCACAACAGTCTTCCTCATAAACTGTATCTGAAATTGTGTAAGATGTATTCAGAGGTGTACTGAAGCTAGACAGAGACATTTCTCTTGTATTCAACTATATGAAAGTATTTTTTAAGTGTATGATACAGTGGCTTTGTAATACCTGTGATGATTAATAAAGCATTGAAACCTTTGAAACTATGACCTTCTGTTGCCCTGTTTTGCTGCAGCTTAACCAAAGGGTCAGGAACAATTCTCATTCTCAAATATTTCTACACTGAAAGTATCTGGAACTTCTGAACCAAATTTAGTACCAGTAGGGTTGGTTTTTTTTTTTTTTTTTTTTTTTCTGTTGTTATTTGTACATATGAAGTACAGCCAGAATCATTGGTTTTAGGTCAGAAATCATCAGGGAAGGGATGTTTTGGCTGCAGTTGGATTGCGCAGTATGCTATGAGTCTTCATTTCTGACATGAGCTCAAGTGTTCCTGCAATACAAATAACAAAGATGGTTTCCCACTGAGGTTGGGAGCCTTGGTCACAGTCATATACAGATGCTATGAAAGAGGCAGCTCTTGCTAAAAACTTGACACTTGCTCAATTAGAAAGAACTGAGCCTGGAAAAATGAAAGAATCAAACTATTTGAAGTAAAGAATAAACAAAATTAAGCTGATATTTTCCTTCCCTTTTTTTGCTAACCGAGTAAAGACAACCAGTGATAAGATAACCAGCGATCTTTTCCTTCTGTGGAAAAACAGTCGGTAATATGCAACCAGTTACTTCTGATTCTGTAAGCAGAAGTTTGTAGTAGCTTACATTTCAACAGTTTTTTTACAAGGTTGTAAAGAAAAGAAGTATGCCACCTTGATAAGCTATGTCACACAGGTAGCTTCCATTAGGCTGATCCTTTCACCTCTTGTAGACAGAAAGAATTCACAAGTTATTCTTCCACTCCCACAACTCATGTAAATCCCAAATCTGCCCCAAAGGTTAGGTAGGCATGTTTGCTTTGAATTTTTAAATTAATTTAAGCACTGGTGTTATACCATATAACTCCCAGTGAAGATTCACTTTTCCCAGAATAAAAATGCTTTTTCTTACTTGCATCTCTCTTTTTTTTTTTTTTTTTTTTTTTTTTTTTTTTGGAATGCAGATGTCATCCCCAGGATGACCCTGTTGCCATAATGATAATACAGTTACCTACATCTAATCATATTGGCAAATTTCTGTTGTAGACAAGCCTTCTGTCTTTGGAGAACATCTTTTGACATCAGTTGAATTATATTAAGGGTTATCTAGATGCCAGCAGTAGTACAATCTCAGAAACAATTGGAATGGGGAACAAAATATAATTAAAATTTTTGTGTTTAAAATGGGAAGAAAGAGAGATGGTACAGCAGAGAGACTACAGTTGGCCCAGCTCGGGGGAGCCATATTGTGGGCCAAAGGGAAGGTAACTGAGAAGCAGGGCTATTCAGGCTTAAGATGCTTACATGGAACATGAAAAACTGGGCTACTGATGTATCACAACATTCCTGTGCGACCTTAGCAATCCACAGGCCCAGTTTTGTGAAGAATGTGAGGCAGATAACTCCTAATTTTCATATATAATTAGTTATGAAACTAATATAGTGTGTGGCTACTGCTATAGCATGCTTAATTATCTTCATTCATGACTGCTTTTCAAGTATGAGTTACAAGTGTTGGTATTAAATATACCTTAATTTTAAATCTCAATCCTGCAAATATTTATTAGTGCTTGCTGTCATGAGTAAGTCATTACCTAGGAGAAAACATTGGCTGCAGTGGAATTACTCATGGTAGTAAGTGTTATCATAGAAGGAAATGTTTTCAGAGTTTTCATTTTAGTTATGTACATATATATGTCGTTATCTGTGTATTTTTATATGCATATACCCGTATACATATTTTTATAAAATTAATTTATAACAATGTTTTCCGTTCTATATTACTTGCTGCCTTTCTCTGAGTTTCTTTTTTTTGTTTTCCACTAATGCATCCTCTTAATTCTCACTTTCTTTAAGGTACAACTAACAAATGAAAACATTGTGTGTTCTCTTATCAGAGAAACAGATCTCTTCCCCTAAGTTTGAGCTGGGGAAGAACATTAAGTAGCTCAAGTCCCGTATTTTCAGGACAAACCAAGTATGAGTACAGCAGTTCATTTCTTTTTCTTTTCTTTTCTTTTCTTTTCTTTTCTTTTCTTTTCTTTTCTTTTCTTTTTTTTTTTTTGTCTACATTTTTAAATTCAGCAATGCCATTTCCAAGGCTGAAATGCAACCCGGAGGCCAGTTCAGACACGGTGTGATGCAGGCCAGTTGAATTGGCTGGTGGTTCTA
This sequence comes from Chauna torquata, assembly GCA_013399475.1. Classification (NCBI taxonomy): domain Eukaryota; kingdom Metazoa; phylum Chordata; class Aves; order Anseriformes; family Anhimidae; genus Chauna; species Chauna torquata. The sequence goes on from VXAL01004941.1 coordinate 58,197, forward strand.
CTGTGGATGAGTTAAAGAAGGAATCACCCGAAGCAATGGTAGCTCTCAGAAGGGGGCCTGCCCTTCAACAGTTTAAAGCCTTTGAAGAGAGATTTCCTTTGAGCAATGTGAAGTCTTTGTGGTGATGGGAAACATACATTTATAATTACAGAAGAACACAGTGTACAGTAGGAAAAGTATAAAAGCATGCGATTTACAGTGTCTAAGGAGAAGCTTTGATGTAGAGGGCCCCACTGACCTAGTTTGCTGCTGAAAGCCCTAGAAACATAAGGCTGACTGACTATGGTTATAGGGATGCAGGCTGTGAACAACATCCTTCTGCGTCTGCACTTCCACCCCATACTAAATGAATATTCTGTTGCAAAACTGACTGTACAGAAATACTATCTGAATACAAACTGTCTGTGCTTAAAAACATTAATAAATTTCACTGTGCTCCTCTGGGGAAAAATGTGCTAAAAAAGAACCATTGTGAACCAACATGCAGGCTGGGGAAAAGATTTATCTGGGAGGATTATTTATGGAAAAAATTGCTGAAAACTTCATGCCAGGACAGCTACTCTTGGTAGGAGGAGGAAAAAAAAAAAAAAAGGAAGGGGAAAAAAAGAAAAAAAAGGAAAGAAAGAAAATATGCTAATATCTGTTAAAAAGGGACAGAATACAGAACCAAGAAGTGATATTCATTCAAAATGGGTGTGATATCAGGTGTTTGACAGCAACCAATGCACCATAGGAAGTGTGTATCATTACCTCCAAGGTATGCAGTGCTGTGAACAAATCTGATATGGGATCCAAGACTAGATATTAGATATTCCCCTCTGTAGGAAGGAAAGGAATGGTAAAAGAGAACTGAAGAAAACACTGGCTACCATGTTTCCAATCTTCCTCAAACCAGACATGTAAATATGACAGTACCAGGGCTTCAGCAACATCCACCAAGGGAAGACTTGTAATTCATGGCTTACCTGACACAGGTGGAAAAAAGCATGGGAAATCATACAGATGAGAGAATGAGATGAGTTTCACAGTAGTCCCTAAGAAACATACCATACTTTATACATGAAAAGTAATGCATTCTTTAACCCATGGATTCGGGTTCAGATTTTTAGTGAATCCACCTTAGATTTGGGTGTTAATTGATTTGAATGGTTATATTCAGACCATTTCATGATTACTCTTCTTGAGTTTCAGAAATGAATTTGGAGGCTGAGCTGAGCTGAGGTGGGTATCTGGGGGTTTGGTTGGTGACCACATCTAAATAACATTATGCTGAGGTAGCACTGTCTGCTTTATAATCACTTTGCCTGTGGGAGAGGGCCAATCTGAGGGAGGTCACTGAAATTAAAATGGAAAACTTAATTACATAAAAATAATATGGGTGTGTTGGGTGCTTTGATGGACAAGGATGATGTAGGAACAGAAAAATATAAATGTTCAGCAAGAGCTATTTATAAATCTTACCTAGTGGGAGTAATAGACAACAAAGGATAAATCAGTGACTATTAAGCAATGCTTGCGCCAACACAGAAACAAACTTTTCAGTTCAACCTGAGACCTGATGAACACAAGGTACACAGTGTGGGATGTGAGAGGTCCTGGGGATCTAACTGCCTGTAATGCTAGATGCTGGCTAGATCTCCTGTAGTCAACTAACCAGCCACTGACCTGATCCTAGAGACAAATAAGCCTTAGGCTCTTCTAGGTTTGCAGACAGCATCCAAATATCGCAGTGCCCCAACCACTCTCTGTGGTTTCACTGCAGTATGTTTGGTGCCTGAATGTTATGCCTGTTCTGCCACTATAATCCGGTCTTCGGCAATAAAACAAATTGTCAAATCAGCTTCTCCAAGCTTAGGCAATTTTTATTTGGATCTTGGTGGTCCCTCAGCTTTTGGAGTAATGTACTGTAAACTTAGGTCTGTTTCTGGTTAGGAAGTCACTCCCCAGACAGCATTACCAATCCATGACCAATCCCAGCTGACTTGTCAATGCACTTGCAGCTGCTCAACCCAGACCCGTCCCTGCCTCCCTTTACCTTCAGCTAAGACCAGACGAGTCCTTGTCCTACAGTCAACATTACCATTGTCACCATTCCCATCAAACATGTGCCATTCATTCCTAGTTTACAGTTGATATTTGTCCTGCCTACATTAATCGTCATCCTTAACTCTTTCATTATTAGGAAATGATACAGTCTAAAGATAGAGAGACCAATGTAACTTTTGTGAACATAAAAAAAGACAAAAAGCACATTTTTCCATCCGTCATATTTTCCTTCTTTAGAAGCCTGGGCTGAGCAGGATCAGTTTAACCTGTAGTATGTGGAAGTTTAAGCTTTACTTCTGGACCAGTGAATAAGCAAAGGGTGGCATTGGAAGTCATCCACATTAGGTGAAATTTCTTGTTATCATTCTTATTTTTAGCCACACAAACTTTTTCCTTTCACGGACACTTGGCAGATCTGAAGGTGGCCGTCCTTGCGAGCCTTTAAAAGATATTGCCACTGGATACTTCAGGTTTCTTACCTCCCTTTTTAAAGTCCAGTCCTGGTTATTATACAACCAACTATATCTATAATTCTAGGGAACAGCCACTGTCATTGTCAGTGGCGTTGGATTGGAATAAAATGGTCATAATAACAGATAGAGATAAGATATCCTATAACTTGACCTCAGAAACAGGTCTCAGTGGCTTTATGGCATTTGTGGGCCATACTCAAAGCCAAACTCACCTCCATTCAGATGCTGGTTTGAGATAAACTTTGTATGAGCAGGAGGCATGCACATGCCCGTACAACTTACAGCCTGTCTGCCTTGGTGGCTATATCACATAATTGATGCTGAACCATGAAGTCAGTCAGAGGGGCCCCCACAGACAGACCCAGGTTGCACACGGCATGGGCATGGTCTTGCTCGGCAGCATGAGGCTCTGTATCCCTAGAGGTGGTTATGCATCCCTAGAGGCACGTACTAACCTCTAGAACCACAGGTCCTGAAATTCTGGAGCTGGGTCAGAAATCACACTTGATTTCAGCTTATCTCATGGCCTGAGCAGTCTCTGGCTGTGTGCTTAGTGAAATGCAAAGGACAATGCAGAGTATAAACCAACCAGCTGATTACACAGTCTTTGCCCTTCCCCTGCCAAAATACCTCATACTGTCACATTTGAATTTGCCTTTGGCCATTCACTTCAGACCTAACATCTCAGTCTCCAGAAACAAGCATACAACATTAGAATTCATGTCTTTCTTTGGAGGGTTCTGATTTTAAGCATGCATAATTACTTAATAAGCCTGTTTCTCCACAAACACAAAAGTGCGTGTTACAGGAAACCATCAAACCAATTAAGAAAGACACAACATTGCTTGCACGCTGACTCAGTGCCAGGGAGAGTTGGAGGTGTGTGAATCGTTCAGAAATAGGTGTGAAGAGCATAATAAGACTGAGCAAAGAATCTCGCCTTTATAATAAAAGCTGGCCAATGCATGACACAAAGTCAATTTCAAGGAAACACCCTTTCAACAGTCAGTGATTCTATTGAGAAACAGCATATCTGCCCATCTGCCCATACGTTTGGAACAGACTGTTATGAAAGAGGTTACTGTCCTAAGGTCCAGAGTGAAGTGTTATTTTATATCGTGCATTTTAACTTTACCATTTTATATATTTTTAGCAATGTGAAGTACTTGATGTTTATCACTGGGCATCAGAAATTCTCCAAGAGTGACTGAATACAATGCTAATGGATTACAACACACCTTATGAGGCAAGTATTACTTTCTCCATTTTATACCTAAGAAAGCTGAGGCAGGAAAAGGTAAGTGAGCTCCAAAATCTTGAACTACTGCTTGTGTAATACACAGTTTGTGGGTCATAAAACTCAAGTCATTGGCAGGATGCTTGAAGAGTACTTTATTTAAGAATATACATATACATATACCCACACAGACACACATAGGTTATTATTCACAGCTAAAAGAAGAACAAAACAAAACAAAACAAAAACCAACCAACAAACAAAACTCCTCAGCTGGACCAAGGTTTTCAAGTTGATCAGCAATATCAAGTGTCTCAGCTGAAGTCTCAAGCTGGTTGCTATTCAGAAGAGAAAGTCTAAAGACACCTCAGGCTGCATAGCCAAAATACTGATGCACCCAAACCTTTTGAAAATCTGGGCTTAAAAATAGCCCTTATAAAAATCAACTCTTCTTAGAGTTCCACTCGATTGACAGATCCTAGTGCTACCTACTTGCTGTGCCTTAGTATAGGATTGTCTTCACCTCCTTTTGGCTTCACATCCTCACTTAACATTTTCAAGGCACCACTGAGAATAGCACCAGACTGTACAGCTCCATGCAAGGTACTTATTGAAACATCTTCAATGCACATTACTGTGTAAAATGCCTGCATCCTCGAACAGTCAAGGGTTGCATAGCTCTGAGTCTAATTTAGCCTCAGCACAGTGATGTAGTGCCTGGAACATATTGTTGTTGGGTCTAGAGCTAATGCACTGAGAGTTAACTTGACTGCATGGTACAAATGTACCCCGTGTAGTTGTACTCATATGGTGCTGTTTGAGGCTATTAATTGCTTCTCTTTGGAGCCTGCTGGTGTGATTCTAGGACTGCAACTCTCTGCTACTATTGCTGAAGCAGGGAGGTCAGGGGACCTCTCCCATTCATGGTAATAAAATGTTTCTTCTCAAGAATTTGCTTTTTATAAAGTAAGGAGACAGGAGACCCGCTCCACTGTAGCTTTCTCTTTCTACATCTTTTCTCTTGGGGATTTATGTAAGATTTTATGGAAAGGTTTTAATTTTATTAGGATATTTTTCTGAGTTACCCTTAAGTAACCCTTTTGAGCTCATTCATGTTCTCTGTGGTGGAGTGTTCTGTTGCAATTATGGACATACAGCAAATCAATGAAGAGCTGAAAATAGAATGTACAAGTCTTTTTTCTCACTGCAATTCAGAAGGGAGGCGACAAACTGCTCCATGGAGTCAGAAGAATCACTGCGGTTCCCCCAGCAAGCCAGGACAAGGGCTTACAATGACATTGTGATAATGTTTAGAGGCCCCAAATAAAATCAAAACCTCATTTTGCTGAAGCTGAACAGCTTCTGCTCTGAAGAGTTTTTAATCCAAACTTGAATCCTGTACTCACAGAAGTATTATTTTTATGTAAAAAATAAGCCCCAAATAACAAAGAAAATAAAAAAGGAGATTTTTTTTTCTATTTTATTTTCCTATTATTTCTAATATTTGGGGATAGAAAACTAAGGTGCAAAAGGACTGGATAATTTGTCCAAGATCATATAGGCCTTTTGTTGAAACCAAATCTTTGATGTTCTAGTCCAGTGCTGATCTACAAGACTATCCTTCCTCTCAACTGCAGATTTTTGTGATCACTCAAACCTGCTCTTCTATAAGCAGGTTCCTTGCTAGCCAGACTAATCACTATAGCTGTCTCAGTTAAGAACTGCCTTGGGCATGCAGAGGCCTGTAGCACATTTCTATGATGTTGAAGTATCCATCCAGCTGCCAGTACAACCATTCTTGCATTCTTGTTAATATCTTTTTTTTAGGTACCTAAGCAGAGGTGCATTATTCAAGTAGCCACTGAAAACATTCATCAGACCACCCACTAGCACACGTGATACTTCCTTACTTTCCCTTTTCTACTTGTATTTTAGTGCAATATTGTCCCACTCCATTACTTTTCCCAATTATTTCCAAATAATCCTCCAAAAGCGGACTCTCAACATTGTCCTTCCAACTATGTTCCTGTGCCTCTAAGTACATAGTATTGCCCCTTAATACATATCTCATCCCAGCAGCTTTGCATACAGTGTCCACAAGCCTCCTGCCTCACTCAGTGTGATGCCAAGGCCCCAGTGGGGATCCTGAGGAGTCACAAAGCCTCTGTGCACATCATCTGTGTGTGTACATCACTTGTGTGTGTCCAGAGACTGCTGCTGGTAGCAGCAACTCACCCTGACTGCCCAGCATGGACCCCAAGGGATAAGCATCTACCAACAGCTGTTTATCCAAGATTAAGTTTTATCCAAGATTAGGCAGTGCTACCAATGTGCTGCTCCTGCAACATGTAGGTACCAAAATCCAGTGCTATGCAGGTGGAGCCTGTTGCTGGCAGATTGTTACCTCTGTCAATAAAAGTTTGCAAGCATCTTCTTCCATGCTTTAACTCTTGGCAGATTATTGGCCTGGAAATAAAGCTTTGCAAACATGTTCTTTTATGTGCAGTAGCTGATAAACAGTGGTACTGTGCACAGCACTGACTCTGGCTGTTTTCTTCCCCCCTCCCAGTTAAACCAGTTACTTTCATAGAATAGGCCTTAGATAGGCCTATTGACTGAACTTGAACTTAACTGCTCTCCTATGTGGCTTCCCCACACCCAGTCATGACATGCCTCTAGCACACACACCTCAATCCACCCTTCTGTGTCAAACATGTCCCAGTGTAAGGGCACTGAATCCCTTATCTGCCTCAACCCTGTCAGTGTAAAAGCCAAGGTCACTGTGCAGATGCCCCAAATACAAGCACAGAAAATGCTGAGGAACTGTTTGGCTCTTTCCTTTCTCGATTCTCTCTCCCTATAGAGGCCCATCACCAAAAGTAGGAAGGCTCTTACAGGTCCTTCATGCCCTCTACAATGAGCGCAGGTTTGTTAACTCCAGAAACACGCACCTCCTTACTCTGTCCAAATGCAGACAAACTGTCTGGCAGCCTGAAGAGCCCTGGAAGCCCTTCTTTGCCCATGAAGAAGGACTTAAATCTGCTTTACCTGATTTAACTTTGAATATTTTGGTTCTTGAAATGGTGATGAGTAACTTCTATATTCACAATATATTCATTGTGATTGAGAAAAAGCATTTTTAAAAGTACAATATGAATTAAAATACCTTTTAGAGGCTTCCTTCTAGAGCTCCCAAAATCCACAAAAGTGAGAATTAGGTACACCGATCCATGTACATAATTCTTAAAATGTACATGTTCTCCAAGTTTTGCTACACTTGCTGCTCTCTAATCATTGCTTTAGCTAAGGGGTTTATAGGGATTGTGCCACTGTGTAGGTCTCTTTGTTTACTAGAACAAGAATTAAAGGTTCCTTTTATTTTCCGTTCTCTTAGGCGTACACTTGCTTCCTAAGGGCTTATTTTCATTATGGAAGTAGGCTACATTTTCTTCCTCTAGAAAACAAATACAGTAAACATACACAGGAGAGCTCTGAATTTTGTGTTTCCCTTATAAAACTAGAGTATTATGTCCTCCTGTGGTTATAAAAAGCAAGGGGAAAAAAAAATGATTAAAAAAAAAAAAAGTAATTTTAACATCCCAGTAAGCCTTAGAATATGCTGTTAAGAATTACTCAGCAGAATCAGAAAATTTGACTTTGTTAAAGTTTGAGAAGAACTACCAATGCTTAGTTCAAGCATTAGAAAACTCAGGTTTTATGTGTTGTTTTTCAAAATTAAGACACCCACTTATCTCCATATTCAACATCCAACAAACTATGACTGCATTACAGAATATTCTGCTAAAATCTTACCTTGACCATAAAATAGGCTTTAATACTACCACTGTTTTGTTGCACAGTGGTTGTCTTTTTATAGCTTGGATCATGCAAATTGTCTACTTGCGATCTTTTTAGATGGCTAACATCACTTCATTGATTCTGATAATCACAAGATTCACAGAATCACAAGGTTGGAAAGGACCTTCAAGATCATCTAGTCCAACTGTCATCCTATCGCCAATACTACCCACTAAGCTACTAAGCCATATCTTGTAGCACCTTGTCCAGGCGCTTCTTAAAAACCGCAAGGGTCGGTGACTCCACCACCTCCCTGATCAGGCCGTTCCAGTGCCTGACCACTCTCTGAGAGAAAAAGTTTTTCCTGATATCTAATCTAAATCTCCCCAGGAGCAACTTGCGGCCGTTACCTCGAGTCCTATCATTAATTATCCGGAAAAAGAGGCCGATCTTCTCCTCATCACAACCTCCCTTCAGGAAGTTGTAGAGTGCAAAAGGAATAATAGTACTCTTTCAGTATCTATTGCATATTTAGATCTGCAGACAGGCCCTAATCATACCACACTGACAGACCTGGAGAGACATAATAGTGTTTCTAGTCACTGTGGAACTCATTGTAGTGCTGGATTCTTAGTTGATAAATCCTGTAAGAAAACAAAAAAAATGACTTCTTTAATATGTATGCTCAGAATTGTACAAAAGCAATGAAAAGCCATCATTTGTATCTAGAGATAGATACTCAAGGCTATTGCTTTGCTGAGAACATTTTTTTAGCAGTACGTGAATTTTCTCTAGGTTGATCTCCATTTATATATATGTATATACACATATCTGTTTAGTAGTAATTTAACACAAGTTGAAACGTTTCTGGAAAGCTTACTTCACAACAAGTTAATTTCCTCCTGATAAAGGGCTTTTTACCATTCTCTGTTCTTACAGAAAAGGGTCTAAATGCAGTAATTGGATTTGACAGGATGGAAGGATTTGTAAGTAGAACAGGTGAAAATGTAACTGGCAACAATTAAAAGCTAATTATCTGCAGCTATGAACTGGTCACCAGCTGTTCTGAACCACATAAAGAAACACACTACAAGGGAAAGCCACATGTTAGGGGGGAAAAGTATTAGTAAGAGCTATTAAACTGGAAGAAGATGGGTAGGAGATTCAGTTCTTCTAATCCGAAGCCTGATTCTAGGTGTTCTCCTGTGAGTAGCTGTATTCTGCAATTTCTCATGTTGGGGATTAGTGCTGATTCTTCTACTGGATGCACTGGATTTCAACCATTGTGAGTTGTTAATGTTAGGAACTCTTATTCCTGATTTACTCTGCTCTTGACTTTGGCGGAGTTACTCACATTAACAAGCTACTAATGTTATATTTTCTTGTTGTGCTTAGCTGAGGAACAGAACTGGCAAATCACTGGGGCTGTGAGAGGGGTCTGAAGGAGATTTCTTTGTTTCACACTGGCAGTACAACGAAAGCAAAGTGAGTTTCTAAGTGCCTTCTCGGTTCCCTTCTTTTGTCTAGTTACCTTTTATCTAACATTAATTAATGTAATTGCTACAATTTCATAGTCCAGTGGAGACTAACTAATGATACTGGAGCAGAGTGTTCTGTTTCTGCAATAAATCAGGAAAGCAGTTCATATAACATAGCCTTCTACTTCTTCCCACCACATCAAATTAAAGAAGATAAATATTTCTTTTTCATAGCTTAGGGTCTGGTAGTTAGATCACTCCCCCATGAAGTGGGAAGGTCTGATACAATACTTACTTCTGCCTGGGGTGAGCTCAAAGCCAATGCTTCAGCTGTTTGAGAGTACTCGGTCTTGGGAGGAACAGTCTCTGCAGCTTCCACTGAATCTGTTCCTTAGTGTAGAAACCAGCACAAGATTTATGGGGCCAGAAAAACAGAAGAGAAGAGGGAACATAAATAAGTAGCTGGAAAAGATTCCTAGAATGCAGCTGGCCTGGAACTGTTGTTCCAGAAGTATATCTATTAAGCAATTTTTGGTAAAAAAGAAACAAACCAAGATATTATCCTAACAGTGGGGGCTAGCTAATGTTCATATGATTAGAGGAAGCATAAATCTGTGTTCCCAGAAGTGGCCTTCAAGATAAACCCCCTGAAGAAGCTGGGGAACTGCTATGTGCGAAATAGTCTTCGCACCAGAAAACAGCCACCATTTGCACTGACAAATAGCTTGTTGCAGTGATAGCTAGGAAGAGAAACTGCTGGTGCTGCTGCCTGACCCTGTGAGAGGCCCAGAGCTGACCAACCCACTACTACTACTCGATTCCCAAACTGACACAAAGAGGGAAGGGAAGAAACTAAGAGGTTTTTGTTAAGTACAGTTGTCGCACCTGCACTGCCTGGTTACTGACAATTAAAATGATAATCCGAGGGCAAGAAAATGTTAGAAAAATCTGTGGCTAAGGAGCTATCAGAAGAAAAGACTCTGATTGCATGTATTTACTCTTTCAAGTCCATACATGTGTCTGTATTGGCATGTCCATGGTGTACAGCTGGGGTATTCCTGCTTCCTTTCTTAATGAAAGACTAGTGAAAATGGAAGAGAGGAAGGGAGGAGACTAAATTTAAAAAGGCCCAGAGTGGAGAGCTGCTTCTTCAAACATGAAATTAATCCCAATATATTTTCAAGAAAAATATATATATTCTTTAAATATGAAGACTATATAGAGAGGAAAAATGACCACTTTATAAGACCCTATCCCAAACTTTCCAGGCTGTAGGCAAACATGGCTTGCACACAGCATATTCAGGCAACAAGATGTCATGCATTGTTCTGTATCTGAATTCTTTGTGTTACACAATAAACTATCTTCTTCAAGGCACAAGAGGTTAAATTGACTGGCGTATTACTGAGTAAAGCTGGGATTATGTAAATATTCCACCCAAAGGTAAATCCTGAGCCTGACTTCCAGCCAAGAACATCTCTGAAGTGAGGCATGCCTAGAGACATGTTTACCATTCTTCAAGTCAAAAAGCTTGTGATTTTGTTGAGGGGAAAAACAAGACTTGCCATGTATTTCTTTTTAAGATGGCACTTTATTGTAGGTAAGAAGAATCATCTTCCTGGTGCTAGTTACTAACCTTTAGGTCAAAAGAAATAAAAATAAAAAAAAAAAAGGGGGGGGGGGGCAGGGCATGTTTTGGGAAGGTTAAGCACTTCAGAGCAGGATCAAGAGCAATTGGTACTGAAACATCTGAAGTCAGTAGGCTGGGGTGTTTGCAGACAACCATCTGGGGAACAGTGAAAAGGAGGAATCAGCCCCTCGGACATGGTGTTCACTGGTGTCAGAGGAGATGCTGTTCCATAAGCTGAGGTCCACTGCTGTTGGAAAGGTGTAATTCTCTGCCATGGTGAATAGCTGCTGGTGCTGTGGGTTGTTAGCAGAAGTGCCTGGACACAGGGAAACAACCACATTAGTTCTTTCTTATCCTGAAATCATGAAAACTCAAGTTCCCCCACATCTCTAGGAAGTGCCTAAGCATTCAGTGTGTTAGCTTTTTGGGAGAAGAAAAGGATAGCTGAGGGATGTAGAAAACATTACATCCCCTGCATAATCCAACCAACCGATTCTTTGAGCAATCTGGGATCTGTGTCCAGTGCAGAAGGCTTCTGTCCACTCCCTATTCCCAAAAATCAGTTGGACTTTATTCTGCTGGAATTCTCCTCAAATATCTTTAAACTGTGTTGTTAAAAAGTAAAGTAATTAAAAAAAAATAAATAAATGAAGATTTCTAATGAATGGAGAGGGTGTGGGAAATGTGAGCAAAGATTTTTACATATATATTTATTCAAATGAAAAAGAGAGGAAAGATGGAGTCGCAGGATAAAATCCAGGCAGGACACTGGGCACCCAAGCTAGAAACACATTTTTTTCCTTATAGAGGAAGACTTCCTTCACTAGGTTGTAGATCTCAATTTCCATCTAGTGACTTCTAAATTATTGTCTGCATGTGGTCATGTAGGTACATCTAGGAAGGGTGTCTTACTTCTGTTTATCATGGGTGCATCAGTCTCTCTACCTTATAAAGGAGAAAGAAATGGATTTTGAACCCTCCTTTAGCTGAATCCAGGTCACCTAATTAAAAATATCAGTCAAGAGCAGGAGTAATTCTCCCTCAGGTCTCCCACTTCCCTAGCAAAGAATATTATATACAGAGTAGCAGCAGCAACTGCACTTTATGCAGAGCCTAATGCAGCTGGTATGTGTTAGGTATGCTTTGATAACATCTTCCAGATCAAAGCCCTAGGGAACTGGGGTTGGGGGGGAATTGAGGAATGCCTGATTTGGGATCTCGGTTTGTGCTTACCTCCTTAAGCAGGAGATAAGGAGGTAAATACTAAGCTGTTCACTTCTCAAGTCAAGGAATTTTGGGTATGTATAAGTATACCACTGCTTGAGAAACCCCCCAAAAGTAGAGCAATTAGGGAGCTTAGGTGCTTCCTAGAATATGTAACAGGAGGTTTTGGAGTCACAGTTTTGGGTGTTAAGTGCTCAGATTTAAGTTTTCTATTTAGCACAGCTACAGTGCTTGTTATTTACTCTCTGCTCCACCAACATGGATTTATACTAAGTGAGAGGTAGAGCACATTTGAGACTGAGAAGGGAGGTTAACCTGCAGCTTTTATGCTGTTAGTGGTCCTCCTTGAACCATCCAACACTTACTAGTTATACATCCAAAAGAGTATTTATATATACTGTTATGTGTCAAGCTGGACTAGATTAAATTGGTTTTGCTCATTTATTTTTCTCATCAAATAAAATTCACTTATTTAAACTTCACTTAAAAGATTGGCCTTTTGAGAACAGGAGTTTTTTTCTGAGAATGGCAATATCCCAAGACGTTTTATCTGAAGGTTATTGACTTACTGTGCTTCTGTAACATCTATTTTTCCTAATATTAGTCATGAAAGTTGGTACTAGGGAAATAAAGGACCTTCATTCTTATGCTCAAACTAGTCCACTTTGTAAATTTTGCATAGATACAGACAAGTTTCCATCTGCTTTAGGCTTTTTAGTTGTCAGTCACATATGCTCTGAGAAATACTCCTTATATTTTAGCACCAGACCTTATCAGATAATTCACAGTGAATAATTTATTTGAACAAATTTAGACTTTTCTGTTTGTTAGTTGTCCATGAGCTGCTTGTGATTTTCTTGAATTTATTCATTATTCAAATGTATTTACTTAATAACTTCTATGAATAACTTAAGGAGCAAGCTTTGTTTACGTACTGTTTGTGAGCAGTTTTTCAGTATTAAGAGCTTGGTACTGTTGCTCAGTTTTTATTAGATTCTGAGGCTGTGGCATTTTACTACTATTGAAGCTGTCTTATGTGAATACTTGCATTTAAAAGTTCAAAATTTGCTTTTTGTAACATCTAGTAGTTGGTTATAATGCGCTGCAACTGTGTATATCCCTAAAATAAACCTTTCATTTCCAAAATTCCAGGCTTGCAAATACATCATACATTCCCTTCTAAAAGGGATTTCATTTTTATACAGGTGGATCTAGACAAAGATATTTTTTAGGTAGTCAGCCTCCATTTGCAGTTGATGTTTGCTCTTTAAGTCCATAGTTGGAAGAAGGAAAAACCAATAACCTGTCAGTTGTTTTACGTGACAGAACTATAGCTATTAGAACATAAATTACTCCACTGATGTTTTTTTTAATTCTTTCTTTTCTTAACACCCATGCTAGCTTTGTATTTTAAAATACAACCTTAACATTGCGTCTATGAAAAGTTAAGTATTTGACAGCTTGAGCACAGGTTTTCTCTTCAAAAATTGGAACAGATTTATATGAAATAAACTGTGTTCCTTTAGTTGTTTATGAATTACAATATCAAAAACTTTAGGCAGTGAATGCTAAAAATGGCTGTTTATAGGAATCTTTTCTGAAAGTCTGATAAAACATGGAATAATTTAATGACAGAATTGTTTATTTGTATTTTAAAGCTGATTAAGTTAATTTTTTTCTTTTAGTAAATGTTAGAGGTTTTCTCTCTAATTATTTTAATTAGATGCATTAAATCTTTCTGAGACATTCAGTACAGAAAACTAAAAAGAAAAAGCACCGTTGTTTTATGACTTTTAATGCTGTTTAAAGCACAGTAACCATGACCTTATTTTGAATTTTTGTTCGTCATAGCACTTGCATAAGATTGTTGAAAATGCATTAAGTAGGATATATTTAACTCCCTTTATATTCCTTTGGAAATGTCATTTATGTAGTGCCAAAATATTATGTTTTAGTAATGTTGGTACATATTTGACATGTAACTGGCAGATGATGTCTAAGCATTATGCAGGGCTATTAAAGATTGCATAGAATTCACAACTGTATCAGTACATGAAGGAGATAGCTGGTGATATTTTGGGAAACAGAAATCTAATATCATTGGGTGAAAGTCACAAGTGGAGTTATAGGAATTAAATGAAGGAGAGAAGACACGTCAGTAGGAAGTTTACAAGGAAAACTCCCAAGGTAGTGTATCAGGTCTGCAGTGATAAAATGGGGAAAAAGTCCTAAATACAGCTAGTGCAGAGTAAAACAGCCTATTTCATATGCTTGTGCAGATTTAATTCTAATATGAGAGAGACAAGATTTTTTTTCTTGCTGAACACAAAAGGTTTCTCTTCTGCTATCTACCACTAGTTATCAACACATCTTCATTGCGATCCCCTAGAAATTTCCACTGGAAGTGCAGATCCCTACTTAGAAATTTGAGCCTTTTGGTATTGAGTTGTTAATTTTTCTTAATTTTATACGTAAGATCTCTTAATATAGTCCACAAACCCTCCTTCCCCTCGCAGGGCTTGATGGACCATGAGGTAATAAGTACTGTATCCTAATTGTTAGAAGACACTGACATTTTTATACAAAGGATAATCCCAGTCCTTATTGTAGACTTTGCTCAAATGAGTAGAAAGAAACAGCAATTAAGGGCTAGTGAGATCCCAAAACAGACCAAATGACTGAGTATGAGTAGGTCTAAACAGAAAATGAAGAAAAGCTAATCTAGCTGCTTGTTCATATCTGTTTATGCTTTCTTCGCTGACTAGAATTTAGACAAGAGCCTGAACCATGAGAGAAAAGTGTGTCCAGATGGTAAAACAATTTATCTCCCATTTGTATTCTCAGCTCTTGCATTGTTGTGGTTTAGGCCCACCAGGCTGCTCAGCACCACACAGCCGCTCAGTCTCCCCAGGTGGAATAGGGAGAGAATCAGAAAGGTAAAAGTGCCAGAACTCATTGGCTGAGATAAAGACAGTTCACTAGGGAAAGCAAAAGCTACGCGCGCAAGCAAAGCAAAACAAGGAATTCATTCACTACTTGCCATGGGCAGGCAGGTGCTCAGCCACTTCCAGGAAAGCAGGGCTCATCATGCGTAACGGTTTCTTGGGAAGACAAATGCCATCACTCCAACGTCCCCCCTTCCTCCTTCTTTACTCCAGCTTTTATTGCTGAGCATGACACCACATGGTGTGGGATGTCCCTTTGGTCAGTCTGGGTCAGCTGTCCTGGCTGTGTCCCCTCCCAGCTCCTTGTGCACCCCCAGCCTCCTTGCTGCCAGGGCAGCAGGAGAAGCCAAAAAGTCCTTGGCTCTATGTAAGCACTGCTCTGGAGCAACCAAAAACGTCAGTGTGTTATCACCACCATTTTCATCAAAAATCCAAAACACAGCATTGTGTGAGCCTCTACAAAGAAAATTAACTCTGCCCCAGCCAAAACCATGACATGCATTTGGGCTATCTACAATGCAGAAATGTTTGTTCACTCTTGGTACTTTCTGTTGGAATGGAGTAGTACCCTCTGAAACAGAGCCTAAGTATGGTTCTGGGAACAGTTCACTCCAGGGACTGCTTCTGATAATAGATCTGGATATCACTTCACCTGTCTTGGTGTCTTCTAGTCTAGTCTGCCCCCATAAACTTCCCATCCCCATGAGCTTTTTTTTTGTCCCATGTATGCCTACTCACATGCCATTAAATAACTACTTTAGTACTTTGCACTCAGTTTACTTCTAATACTCTGTCTTAAAATCAAGCATAATAAGCTAATTATATATTATAGCCCATAGTATGTCACAGAAGACTTAGATGTCAGAGCTAAACAACATGAACAGATGCCTCCAAAGTGGAGTGGATATGACTACACGGCCAAGGGGCTGGACACCACCCCCAGGAGTTATCTCATTTATCCATGTGGATAGAGCACTCGGACAACAACCTGCTGTCTGTAGATCTCCTGTTCTCACTAGGTGTTTGATAGAGCACTTAGGTGCTTGAGTTTGGGCTGAAGATATCCAAACTTATAGCCACAGAGATGCTTTGTATGATAATATCTAAATTCACTTTGGGGGTCTTGTTTTAGCTGCACATGGGCCACAGGGGTATGAAAAGCAAGTCCAGAATTAAAACAGAATAATTCAAAGTGCAAAATAACACTTCATCTATGGGACAGTCACTTAAACTTTGAAAAAGTCAGTGACACTTTGCAGTGAACTGACTGACGAATTTACAGCCAAGGGCACTGTGCTTAATGGAGCTGCTCAGCTCTAGCTCACATTGTCTGGCCCTTGTCCTTGACCCTGCCCTTTTCAGCTAAAGAGCTTTTACTTCTCCAGCAGTGGGCAGGGAGGGAGAAATGAAAGGGCATGATGTTCATTACTATAGCTACTGTAGAGAATTTGAAGCTACTGTTGGAAATTGTAATAGTGACCAATTTTTCATGTATTAATTTAGTAGCACTGAGGTGTAATAGTCTGTGGGAACTGCAGACAGAATGCAGTGGGAGTTATGCAGTGATGTGTTTTTGAAAATTCTAATGTATTTTTTTACATATGTAAATACTTTTTTAAATCCTTGTGCATTTGTGACTCATGATAAATTAAATAAATGGTTCTTCCCTACTTCATAGGTACTGTGAAGATAAATGTCTGTGAGTCTGAAAACTTAGGACCACAGCTTCTCAAGCAACTGTCTAGATACATGAAATCTTATTCCTTCCCAGGAAGGTCCATTTTACACCTAGCAATAATACCATTGCAAAGGCTACAGGTCTATCACTCTTTCTAAAGATCTCAAGGTCTGTAAAGTTGGGGCTAAGGGTTTCTTCACCTTGTGTACGGTGTTCCCTAAGGAACACAGTGACTTGGCCACTTATGTCACATGCAGTGAGGCTGGGTTTTGTATTTTTCTCAGTTGCCATTATGTTCATGACCTGGTGGCTGCTGCATATCTCAGGGTGGACCAGGCCCATCCTGTGAGTCACAGTGCAGGATTCACCTTGCCTTAGGATTATGTCTCCTGTCTCCTGCACGTTCTGCATCACTACTGACAATTTTTGCTCTCACACTGTATTAATCAATGCATCTATTCTATTAATTTACTTCATTTAAGATTGGTCTTTTCAATCATTTTTCAAAGAGCTCATGTCAGAGGCTGAGTCCTGCAGAAGTAACGGATGTGGCTGAGAGTAGAGAGGACTGTGATAACCACTGCATTCAATCGTGCACGTACATATACAAAAGGAACAAAAAAGTTACTCTCAGGTAGGCTTTGTTGGGATTTTACCCAGGTTTTAGTTTGACTGTTAGTATAATTTCCAGTAACACTTGTTTGGTTTGTGTTTTGTTGTTGTTGTTTTTTTGGGGGGATGTCTTTTTTTTTGGTGTGATCTCATCTGCTTGTTTTTTTGCATTGATCCATCACATCTTGCTTTCAGCTTCACGCTCCCCTCCCCCAGACTTGCTCTGCTTTTGTTTTAATTCTGACATCATAGCAGCAGCACAGTAAAGCAGTACAGAGATCTTCTTGCTTCAATTCAATTTGGCTTGCATGTATTGCTCTGTTTCTTCCTGAAATTGTATTGCCATTTCCAGAAATGACATGGCAATATTTCACTTGAGTTCACTTGCCATTTTAAGTGGACCTTCATGGATTTGCATTAATGATATGAAACCATGCCTAACATAACTACAGTGTGGAGAAAGGTAAAATAAAATTAGTTTAGCTCATTGTCTGCTCTGCACTGAATTGTCAGAGAAAATCGCAGATTGCTATAATATCTATAAAAATCCTGCAGGATTAGTCCTACCCTATCCTCAAAATCTATGCATGCTGATATGCAAACTATATGTATAAGGCTAATCTACTTTTCTCAGAGGAAAAATTAAAGCTGGTGAAAAGAATAAAAGTACTAAATGCAATGAAGATTTCAAAACTGTTTTGCAGTTCTCCCAAAATACAGCCTGTTCTGTTTTCTTTCTGCAAACAACTGAACTTCTAAAGATCTCTGACTGAACTGTTTTGCAATGCTTTAAAAATTTCAAAAATTGGTATATTGAAATAAGACACAAACAGAAAACCCCATCAACTGTCTGTGATTCACATTTCTAAGCAGACAGCAGCATTGCACAACAGCTTGAGATCTGAAATGAGAGGCATCCTACATCCAGATGAAACTTTATGGGGATTTCAGGCAGAATATAATTATTTCATATAATTATATTATATACGAGCAGAATATAATTATGCAAAGTTGGAATTTTGTCAGGACACTGTGGTGAGCACCTATGCTTTGTGAAAAGCTTATGGGGATTTTTAATTACAATAAGTGGTCAGAATCTTAGTTTGATGTCTCAGCCAAGAGATGAATTGATACTGAACTACTAGACTCTCAGTACGTGCCTGGGTAGTACGAAAATAACAGAACCATTAGGCAGCTTGACTCACCTTGTAGTGATGGCAGAATGGGCTGTATCTGAAATCTGGAACAATGATTAAAAAATACTGTTGCTATTCTACAGGAGAACGGTGATTATGAGGGATGTAACTCTGTATTCAAGATTCTTTCATTCTGAGGGAAAGATATGCATCTGCTAAACATGCAGATATGTTATCTGTTCACTTTAGAAACACTTAAACAACTGAGCATCTATCCTTAAAAATTACCACAGAATGGAATAACTTTTAAGAAGTTATCATGCTATGGAATGAGTCTTATGATATGAACTCATTATGAGTTGTAAAGCCTTCAATCAGCACAGTGGATATTACACTGAATAGTTGAATACCCAAAAGTTTCTTAACTGGTTCAGTCCTATCTGTCTAATCTATCTATCTTCTCATGTCACACCCAGCTCTACTGTATCTGAATGTCTTCCAAGTCTCTCTGGGGCAACAATATTTTTTCATTATTTTTGGTAATGTAATATAAACTGGAGGCTACAGTATCATTATTTTATTGCTACCCCTGAGATATTTTTGTCAGATGTTAATTCATAATGTTGCAAAGTTCTTCCAAAAGAACAAAAATTTGAGCTGATACTTAGCGAAAACATTTTTGTAGTGCTCAGTATTAGATTTCTAACTTTTCTATATGGGTTGTATTAGATATTTCAAGCCCTTTAGAAGGCTACTAAGGTTCCTAATTTCAGAATTTTAGCAGGCTGTTTTTATGTTTGTTTTTGTTTTTTAATTTGAGAATGTTTATATTTTGATTAAGATCCTGGACTGAGCAGAGGGTATCTGATTTAAACTTCTGACTGGCACAGATCTTTTTTTAAGGGTCCGTATTCCTGTGAGTTTGCATTAGGTTTGTAAAGTGATGATAATTGTCTGCCTCACAGATTAAAGTGCACACAGTTCTGTCTGAGTGGTGCCAAAATATTATGGACTGGGGGTGCCTTGTATATTTTTTGAAATGTTGAAAGGAGAATGAACAAGGCAAGTAAAACTAATTGAACTGCTGTTCCGATTTTTTCTGTAGCTAACATACACAGATGCATATAACAGACAACAAAATGCATTTGTCCATAGGCTCTCCATGTGAGGCAACCTGAATGCCAAAAACTTAAACTCATGCAAAATATGATCCATACACAAAAAGCCAACTTAACTTTAGCAGAGCTGCTACTGGCTTCACTGTAATTAAGTGCTAATCGTAGGGGTGTGCTGTTTTGCAAGGCAGTAAACCAGTTTCCTGAGCGGATAAACTCCCAGGTCAAAGGCTGGGGAGTTTACTCCATCGGGGGACCAGAATCACTGCTGAGAAAAGCAGCACACCTGTCCTGTTATTGTGATTATGAGACAAATGTGAATACAGCCAGTAAAACAAAGTGACTTGAAAGTCTGGAAATTTATTGACATAATTGGAAAGAGTGGCGTATTGTATGCACTGCGAGCATGGAGCCAGGCTCTGCTGGGTCCCACGGGATGGCACCGAGCTCGCGAAGCTAAAGCAGGCAGACGGGAAGTGGTCTTGGGCTGTGCAGGGCCGTTGTCACTTGGCGTGGTCTCGGGAAAGTCATTCGAGCTTTCTAAGGCGATGTTTAGTTCTGTATAGTTCTTTGGTATAATATGATAGAAGGTTTAATCTGTAGTAAATAAAAGTGGTATCTGTTCCATATGTTTCAGCAAACAAGAATTTCAAGAATAGATGTAGTTAAAATCAAGAGCCATGTACTTTCATGAAAAGGAGAAATAAAGCCTTTGAGAGTAAGTTAAAACAACTGTGCTTTATTCACTGGCTTAGAAAGAAAGGAAAAGTGAGAGATGCTATGATTTTTATCGCTGGAACACCACATTTATCAGTAAGTAATTGGACTGTTAGTAAGCACTGGTAGGGAACATCCATCCCAGCATGAAATGCTGGGACTTGACACAGGGAGAAGTATGTACGTATTGTTTCTGCATCATGGAATCCAAATTTCTGAGGCTTATTTCTATGGCAGATAGATTAATGCAGTTTGAAAACCAGGTCATTTTTTGATTCAGCAAGAATTATATACGAGCAAAGAAAAAGTAGGTTCTTCCTCAAACACCAAAAACAAGCAAAGAAAAAAAAAAAGCTGATATTTCAGCACAATTATATTAACATTTGAAATACTCCTTACATATTGAGAAACGAACTTGTGGAGCTTCCTGTCACAGGAATGAGACAAAGAATTTAGTTATTTTACAAAAACTGAGACACTTCTAATCATAAGCAAAAAATATATATGCATAACTTCATATGCAGATGTTTGTTCCAGCAGTACGTACTGTTAAAGCCTTTAGGGATATATTTTGAGGAATAGGGAGGTGGATATGTTGATGGTCTATATAAATGTAGCTCTCCCTCATTAGCTCTCGCACTTGTCACCAGAAGACACTTCACATAACTGGGCAGCCCGCTCACAGCACACGGGCACAAAGATCCCACAGCCAGCCATCCAGTAAATTGGAAAAGGAGAGAAGAGCCCCTCTTGCCTGCACAACTACTTCCAAAAATGACATTTTCCCTGCCTCATATGCTAGAGAATCTGAAACCAATGGTATTAGTAAAATGATACCACATAAGTTAGACTTAAGGACTGATTTTTCTTTTTTTTTTTTAACCAAGGGTGGTCAGATCCTGGAACCGAAACAGAAAGTATGCAGAGTCTCAGAACCTTGGTGATATTAAAAACCCAGCTGGATGCGTCCCTGAAGCACCCTGCTCTGAGCAGAGGGGTTGGAGTACATGATCTTCAGAGCTGCCTTTCCTTCTCAAAAGTTTTGAGAGTCTGCCAAAATAATAATCAACCTTACAACCAGATGATTGTTCTGTTTGAGTAAGCTACCTGTAACTTTGTTGATGAAGAAGATAAAATGTGTGACTTTCACATTTCCTGGATGGAGCATACAGTATTAATGGAAGACAGTAGAATTAACTTGTAATTAGATTTTTAAAAATCTGGATGTTACTGATTTTTAGTGGTGCAGAACAAATTTATGTACAATGACTCTTTGCTCTCATACATCACTGCAGTAGTACTACGTGGTTGCTATAGAAGGCTTTATTTATAGATCTCTGGGGATGTTGCCGATGCACTGTGCAGTTACACCTGATTTCATGCAATCCTAGAATATCGCACTGGAAAGGATTGTAATCCCAAAGCAAATTAGCCTAATCTGTTAGATAAAGCTCTTAAGAATCTCCAAGATGAAGACTCCAAGAATTCCTCAGGCAATCTGTTACCTTAACTGGAGGAAGCTTTACCTTACAGCAAAAGTGAATCCCCCTTTCTGTAATTCTTATTTTATCTACTCTGGTCATGTAAAATAGGCTCATTTCAGCAGCCTTTTATGCGTTTGAAAGTTTGATGTCTCTTCTCTTGACTGAATGAGACCATGTTCTCTAGATCTGTGATCACTCTCACTGCCCGTATCTGGACTCTTTCCAGTTAGTCCACATCTTTCTTTAATTTATACAAATAACATGAGAGAGGTTTGGCTTTATAGATGAAGTTCCTGCACACACAGTTTTTTGGGAGTTGGGGGGAACAAATCAGAAACAATGCTGGCTTTTGGATCAAAAAGAGGCTTTAAAATATTGCATAAAATGCCTTAGAGGAAAAAGAATATACTGGAATATCCTAAAGGTCTCTAATCCTTGTTCTCAGAGCAAGTACTTCTAGTGGTTTAAGATGCTACTAGTCTTCTGCCAGAGGTTTCTGCCAGAATAACAGTTTTGGATCCCTGCACAGATATGAAGGCCAGATCATGATGCTCCTCTAATTTAACCTGTTGTATAAAACCCCTGCATCAAGACCAAAAGTTGCTGCATGAGCTTGGCATATCTCTTAGGAAGACAGCCAATCTTGATTTAAAGACTGCCAATGATAAAGAATATACCAGATCCCTAGATAAGTTATTCCAATCATTAATTACCCAACCTAATTGCTAGTTTGAATTTGTCCAGCTAAAGCTTCCAGTCACTGGTTACTGTTATGCTTTTGTTTACTAAACAAATGGTCCCTCTATTAGAAATATTTCTTCAGCTGCTCACTGTAAGGCTGTCTCAGATATTCACTCACTCCCGTAGCCCTATTCTGTAGACTTTCTAATATGCCAATACTTTATTTAGTGTATTTAGTGTTTATTTATTTAGGATACCAGAAACACTGGGGTTCAATAAGCATCTGCTGGTGTACAGCCAAAGATTTTTGAAGATATTTCACAGTGACTGAGATCAGATCTTTATGCTCAGGATCCACTGTCTATGGACTTCTTCGATCTCATGGAGAATGTCTTGCACAAACCTCTTCCCTATTCATCTAATAACACAGCAAGTGGAGAGTGTTGAGCAAGCAACTTAACAGCTCAGCTCCACTTCTGAAGAGAGACTGAAACAACTAAGCATGTTGACTTAAGGCTTGGTTTTTGAATCTGTTAGTTGCTTCTTAAAGTGTTGTTTTGGTCTTTTAAGGGCTTGAAAATTGCCCACATAATCTTAGTCAATAGAAACCTGAACAGAACTGTAGCCATCTGTCCCCACCTTGCTGTGGGGAGGTCCTGCTTAAAATCTGCAGCTACAGCTTGTCCTCTGGTAGCATTACTGAGTCCTGCTTTCTTCATAGGATTATTTTGTGTCTGGTTTCCCTGGAAACTTTGAGCATAAACAGATGATGTAGGCCTTTTGTCTACTGAAAATTTCTTGATATTTGACAGATTAGACAAGCAGCTACTGCACATGTGCAGATTGGCTCAAACGTGCATGTGCAGTGAGCTCGATTTCTCCTGGATATGTTGAATTTAACAGCACAGGCACTGAGAGTGTGATATTTCCCAGACACATCCAGACCCTGCACCTGTGCTGTAGAGTCAGCCTGATTATGCACAGTTAATTTGCCACTCCTAGAATCTACCCAACATATCGCTTTGTATAGGCCACTAAGTTAGTCGCTTGGGTCCTGCATGTTATGTATCCTGAGCACACTGGGATTTGGCATTGTGCATACAGGTCCAAGTCCTCTTTGCCCAATGGACTCATTGATAACCACTGCGGGGGGACTTATGGAGTGATCAAAAATATGTAATTATAAAGTTCATTTTGTGGGAATTCCTCAAAGAAAGAGTAAGTGTATCTTGCCTGTGATTATAATTCAAACTAATTGATCTACAGTATACTTTATACTCTTTTGATTAATGTTTCAGAGTTTTAAGATAACATCTTAGTGAAAATATGTAGTGTTAGCACTGAGTTTATCCACCACTACATTTTTTTTTCATTAGCTGTGACTTTTCACTGTAAAATCAGAGGAAATCTATTAATGTTGGCTAATTGACAAGACATTCCGCAAGCCCTGAATTGTTTAATTCCACAGGTTCTGTACCATTGCACCCAAAACAGAATACAGACATTTAAATTGCCTGTAAATGTTTTCTCAGACGTTTTTTATTGCTCTTTTACTGTTTGTAGGTGTTAAAAGTCAAAGTGAGAAAAGTAGCAGATAAGATCAACTAGTCCTTTTTTGTTATTATCATTCTTTAAGGCTATGTTAGATAGCACTTCCTTCCAGCAAAGAGAAAAGAATGGGACCATCATTACACATCCTATCAAATAAAACAAAGAAAGAAAAGAATCCAAGTAATGTTGAGACTAGGCCATATGATGATAAGCATCTTCACTATCTGTGCCATACATAGTTTGCCTCTAAAATGACGTTGATCTAATACACAGTCTTTGATCTGAAGAAATTAACCATCTTCCGTTCTGTTGGTGAGATAAAGCTGAGACCGTATAGCCAGCTTAAGTGATAGGATACTTTATTAGCTTGGTTCACTTTCCATTTTGCTCCCAGAAGTTCCATGTGTGTGTGCTGCTTTGCTCTTTGTCTGTTCTGGAGCAGCCAAATGTCTCCTTTCCAGCGAAGCCACCAGTTCACTTGAAGGTCTACTCCACGTGGAGTATTCAAACCATGCTTAGTTTCTGTCCCCTGACTCCAATGGTTAGCACTCTCAAATGTCTTTCTATGCTTATGTCCTGCAACATGCCTACTTGGCATCATAATTACTGTGGTGAATGGCTACAGCAGAGCTTGGTCATTATTTCAGGCACTCAGAACTGAAAAAAATTCACAAAATTAACATTTGTATTTCAAGACCAGAGGGGGATTATACAGTACCTTATAATTTCAGCACTTAACAGTGGGTATGAACCTGAGCACACCAGCTGAAGAGGAAGCCAGGGCTCAGCGTACAGACATAAGCAGCTGTCAGAATGAGCAGTAGCCAACAGCAATTGTATCAAGACAAACAAACAAAAAATTAAGTCCACCCATATATATGTGCATATGACTGGATTTATAAATAAATATATGTACGACACCTTGGGTGGGTTTTCCAATTTAAAAGTTCTTCCTCCCTCACCAGCTATGTTTGGAGCAGAATTATACCACCACAACAATGCATAGGGTTAATGCTTCCATAAAGCTCATGACTCACAGTGTACATTTCCTTGTATCTCCTACACCAACATTATAGAGCTTTTGAGCTGATAAGTACTGTTTGTTTAGCTCAAAGAGTAAATGCTTTCACTTTTTACATTTTTCAGTCTCTTCCTGCCTTCTGACTCATAATGACTGATCAGTCTTCTATAGTCTCTTCTTCTGGCTGATGTCAAAATGCAAAACAACAAATACATTTGACTACATGATAACACTGTGGGTTGGCCCTAGGACATGTAACCCTATCAGTTTAATTAAATAACAATCAATCTGAACATGTTCAATGTATTTTCTCTTCGTTGTAGCATTTGTAGGAGCCAGTGTGTTACCTAGCTGGTTGTCATTCACTAGTTCAAAGTGGATGGGAGATGGTAAGATATGTATGTAGCTGTCAGTTTTAATCCAGATCTCAGACAGAAAGCAAGATCTTTTCAAGAGAAATATTTGATTACTCTCTGAGAAAAAGTGAAAGGCTATTAGCAATTATATTGCCAATCTTTCTGATTCCGGGCTGCCCAGGTACACTGGCTTGTGTATGGATTTCATCAGATGATATTTGGACATTCATAATCAGATGTCCTGAAGACATTCAGAGTTCCAGGTAAGTTGCACACTCACAACCTAGAATATGGACTGGCTTAATTTCTACTCCCCTTCTGAACCAAAAATCTTATATGCGAAAATCAGCCCTGAAACCCCTTTCTATGAAAGAAAGAATATGATGCTTTTTACTACATATTTATATGAACCAGAAAGGAAAATTAAACAGGCATGAACAGGTTCTTAAATAGAGCAGGTAATGGAATGAAGAAAAAGTAGTCATTCTTCTAAGCTCTATTGCTTAGTTTAACACTGTATGGGCATACAGTGCCCATAGAGTTTGCTCACTTAGTTGACTTCATTATCCAATATATCTTATCAATCCATGAATGTTTTCAGCTTTCTGCTTGGGGACCTAAAACTATGCTCAAATAAAATTCCCACTGAAGTCCATAGTAGTTTTGTCAAAACGAAAACTGCAGAACTTAGCAAGAGAATAGGAAACATATCATGGATTTTTTTCACTTTTTTTTTTTTTT
>VXAL01004941.1:94466-106176 GCA_013399475.1 Chauna torquata
TATTATATTATATTGTATATTATATATTAAAAATTGTATCTTCGTGTGAGGGGTTTCCCAGAAGCTGAGAGACCTCACAATACCCTCAGTTGCTAGGAACATGGCTTCAGTAATTATAAACTATTTAGCTCTTTAATGTTGTTAGGGATATTCTTAACATTTTGAGTATAAACTTATTTTGCAGTAAATTACAAAGCAGAAAGCCAAAGGTTTTCACTGAGAAATATTTACTCCTTTGAAATATTTGCCCATACCGTGTTTCAAACTGGGAGTCCTGTCAAAAAAGACCTGTTCCTGCAAATGGTTCCCTTTTCACCAGTCTATGTTTGTTGCTGAAAATACAACTTACCTGAAGTTTCCCCTTCAGTGTTAACTCTCCCTAACATCTTATTGCATTGATTGAAGTGGGACCAGCCCATTATCCCTGTTATGGTCCTGTCTCTGGATATTTTGTCTGAATGTTTCTTTAAAGGGTTTATAATTCCAGTGTCACTCTCTGGCAGTTTACAGCTCTTGCTACAACTTTCCAGTAGTCAGGCAAAAATTTAATATATTAACAGAGAGAACAGCTTCATCACATGCCAGATTTGGCTCTAGATGAGTGATAATACCCATTTCTGTACCCCTCTGCCAAACTGCATACTCCTGCTTTCCCTACACCCTTTCCTGGCAGTCATAATTGCTTTTTCATGCCATTGGAAAAATTTCCCTTTCTTTTCAGTTTTTATAAGAAATGAAAGTATGTTACATCAGTTTTAGCAAACTTTTTTTTTTTTCTGTAAAGCAATAAAGAAAAGTAAGTATATTTGGCAATCAATTAAGACAGCTAGAAGAAACGTATCAATTTCAGCCCTTTCATCTGGCTCTTGAGAAAAAGGATATGTCCAGATGACAGGCATGCTTAAGCTATCCTTTCTTCCTGATATAGAAACATAAGGTTTATAATATGTACTGGAAAACAAAGAAAAAGAAAAAGAAAAAAAAGAAAAACTAGTCACGGTCCCAGACTAATATGTGCAGTGAATCAGGTCTATCCTTCCAGAAGCTTTAATTTGTATGTCGGTTTTCTGGAAACTTTCCTAAGTCAGCTAAGAAAATGTTCCAGATTCTGCTTGTGTGAATGCACATACAGTAAATGCCTCTTGGATCATAAAATCACTCCTCTAAGCCAAATATACTCCTGTAAGAAGCCTCACCCCTGATTCTGATCTCACACCACTGTTACACCAAACCAGCTGAGGGCTCAGAAACAAGAACAAGAAATTAGAAATTCCTTTTCTTTTGACAGTAAGTAGCTTTTTTAAAATGAATTCCACAAGTCTCAATGGAAATTATCCTGATGGACAAGTTATTTATTGGCAAAACTGCATTATTTTATGGCCTTGATCCAGTGGAGAACTTAAGCATGTGCTTACTTTTTAGCATGAGAGTATTCTCATTGATTTCAGTACAGATTCACATATTTAAAGCTAAGCTGTGTTTAAGTGCTTTGCTGGATTGTGGCCTGTTTCTTCTGTCAATAACAGGAACTAATGGAGATTATAGCTGCTATGGAGAGATGATATAAGTTTAAACAACTGAAAAAGATCAGACTACATTGGACTGTTGAGTTCTATCAACCTTGTATATATTTTAGAGCACAGTACACTGACTATTCTTCATAGAAATTACAAGCACAATTTTCTTGTTTCCTGAAATTTATTTACTTCTTTGTCACGTGTATCCTGTCTGCTCCCTTAATTCATACATATATCCGAACTGAACACGTAGGACCACTGCCATTGTGGAAGAGCTGTTCCATGGCTGATCTTGTTATCGATGAGGACTGAAAGATTCAGAATGAGAACCACAGGTATTTTGCTACCTTTGTATAATAAAAAGAAGCCTTTCTAGCTCCTCATTTACCTCCACCACACAGGAGTACACCAGGTCTCCGATACGCTTTTCAAGTAAAAGAATACTTTTGGAGGAGATTTTTCTGTGTGAGATTCATAGGACAGAAATTTAACAAATGAACTCCTCAGCTATCTTCCCCTTTGTGACCAAGTGCTCTAAGCATTTATGTTGAGATTTGCAGCCTGAGATTTGCAGCTAGTAGCTGTGCTGTTGGGTGACTGTGTTCCAATGATCATCCTGTTACCTCCTTTGAAAAAGGGCCTGGAGATGGACTGGTGAGCACTGGCAGATCACCATTATTATATTCTTTATTACAGTTTGTTTTAAGATTATTAGAAAAGGCGACACCAATTCACTTAGTTTTTCTATTTCATGTTCCCTACATTACCTCCCAGGGACATTATGAATTGGAGCTCTACAGTTATATAAATGTCTATAAAGTTGTATAAATTACCAGGTACTATTATCTGCCATAACTAAGTTGCTGAAAAGACACATTCCTTTAATTACCATAGTCATGAAACCTGAGATCATTGGATCCATACACCAAGAAACATTTTATAGGTAAGCTAAGAAAATGCAGGTATCATTTCTGGTGGCTAACAGTAAATTCTAAAGTAACTTTACACCCTATATACCAGATGCAGGATGTATGAGCCCATGCAAAGTACCTCTGTGGCACTGCTGTTCTGTTTTCTCTACTCTACTGCCAGACTATCTATGCATAGCAATAAATTTTATCAGGAAAGCATTCCCTATAGTCACTGAATGCTATCATACTTCAAAATATAGCACACACTGAAATTATCTGCAATGGAGAGACAGCTACCGATATCTCATGTGTCTAATGAAAAGCCTTTGTGTCAGGCTTTTGAGGCATACAAGATGGAGTATATTTGAAAAATTAGGGCACTGGATAGGCTGCCCAGACTTCTGGCTGCTGAACATCATGGGGCCAAGTTTTTGTCACTATGCCATCAACTCAGGTGATGACTTTTCAGGTCTTAGCACCCATCTGATGGGACTGCACAGATATGCCTGTGCTATTGTGCCTGTCCAAGTGCTGTGTTCATTTGCATGTTGCTGTGTTTCATGTGGGCACATCATATGGCCTTGCTCTGCTGCATTAAGATAAGCACAATTGTATTGGGTTTACATGGCAGGGTTTTGGTACTTGGGGGGAAACAGAGGTGGCTTCTGTGAGAAGAGACTAGGAGCTGCCACCATTTTGGACGCAGCCTGTTCCAGCCAGCTCCAAAACAGACCCAACTCTGGCCAGAGCTGAGCCCATCAGTGTTGCTGTTGGTGCCTTTGGGAAAGCATATTTAAGAAAGGATAAAGAAAACACTGCATAGCAGCTGTGAGAAGAGTGAGAAAATATGAGAGCAACAGCCCTGCAGACACCAAGGTCACTAAAGAAGGAGGAGGGCAGGAGGTGCTCCAGGTGCCAGAGCAGAAGTTCCCCTGCAGCCTGTGGTGAGGCCCATGGTGGAGCAGGCTGTCCCCCTGCAACCCATGTGGCACTACATGGAGCAGATCTCCACGCTGCAGCCCGTGGAGGAGCCCACGGAGGAGCAGGTGGATCTGGCCTGAAGGAGGCTGCAGCCCATGGAGAGCCCCCCAGGAGCAGGCTCCGGGCCGGAGCTGCAGCCCGTGGAGAGGAGCCCACGCAGGAGCAGGTGATCCGGTGGGAGCTGCCACCCGTGGAGGACCCGTGCTGGAGCAGTTTTTAAAGAACTGCAGCCTGTGGGAAGGACCCACATTGGATCAGTTTGTGAAGGACGGCATCCCAAGGGAGGGACCCCACGCTGCAGCAGGGGAAGAGAGTGAAGATGAAGGAGCAACACAGACGAAGCATTATGAGATGACTACAACCCCCATTCCCCATTCCCCTGTGCCACTCAGGAAGGGAAGAGGAGACAGAAGAGTCAGGAAAGAAGGAGTGATGCTGAGCCTTGGAAGAAAGAGTAGTGGGGAGAAGGTGGTTTTAGTTCTGTTCCTGCTTCTCACCATCCTACTCTGTTTTTCACTGGCAATAAATTAAATTAATCTTCCCCAAGCTGAATCTGTTTTGTCCATGACAGTAAATGGTGAGTGATCTCCCTGTCCCTGTCTCAACACATGAGCTCTTTCATTGTATTTTCTCTCCCTGCCCTGCTGAGGAGAGGGAGTGAGTGAGTGGCTGGGCGGGTGCCTGGCAGCCAGCCAATGTGAACCCACCACAATAATCCATCACCTATTCAGTGCTCAATAACTCTTCTGGGTGTCTGGGTGTGTGGAGCAGGAGCTGTGAAAAGGCACTGCAGAACTGTTACCTCTCCACACATTAGTGTTGTGTTCTCATTGACAATTTTGACAAGAACTCATTTGGGCTTTTAATATGTCCCCATTTATAAGCTGAAAACATTACTAAACTAGTGTTTGGTGAAAAGAAATATTAGTGGTAAATACCTAACTTTCCTCTGAAGTGAAATTTAGTGGAAGCATAGTTCTTTTAAGAAACCATACCCCACCAGGCATCCAGGCCACCTGGTAAACAGTGGCCCCTGAATTCTTTTTTGAAACTGAAAGCTATAAACATGCAATATCTCTTTGTTGTAAACAAGGACAAAGCAGAGATTCAGATTTACTTTTTATAGGCTTTGCAAGTTGGCATGCTTCTGCTCCACAAATCAAGCTGATGGTTTGGTGAAAAATGTATTTTTGGTGTCAATAAATCTTAGCTCACAAAGCTGTTGATGCAGGTACAATTTAGGGATGGAACAGGAAACCTGGTAACTGAAATGTCCTTCTGATCTTCAGTATTCAAATATCATATCTTTTTCATCATTCCCAAGGGATATGAAACAATTCTTCTTTTAATATGACATATAATGGATGGAATTAATTTAAGAGTACATACATTATAGATTATTTGTACGAAGGCTAAAAAAATGCAGCTATATACACTATAGCTACCTATAGGGCAAAGCAATGTTTAAAATTACCATAACTGTAAGCAAGTATCATCATAACTTGAAGGCTTAGGTAAAATATACAGAACAAACATCATAGTATCACAGCCTTTTAATAAAGGCAGTGATAAAACAGCTTGGCTATCTTTGTACTGGGAAAAAAAAAAAGAGAGAGAGAGAGAGAACCAAATTGTAAAATGCAAACCAGGAGTTACTGCATTTAAGCAAGAATGTTTTCCTTATGCCAAGTATATTCCACTCAAGAAGTATTGAATGAGGACAAACAGGCTGTGTCATGAGCAGCAATAAGAACAAAAAAAGGCAATGCAAAATAGAATTTAGTTTTACATAAGTGTTCATGGTGTGCATAACAAGTAGAGCAAAAGTATTAATCTGCAAAAGTTTCTGATTTAAATATGAATTTTCTCAGCTCTTAAGAAAAGAAACTTTTAGCAACGCAACACTGAATTCTGAAGAGAAACAAACACAGATCTTGATGACATTCCATTCTGTCCTAAATCTAGTAGCCATGATTTTCAAATGCATACAGAAAATTCTTAACCATCTGTCCAAAATTGTTTTGTGTAGTCTTTGAATAAAGCTCAAGAGAGAGAGGATTCATTCAAGGCATCGCTGAATTCTCCTATTGGGAGCATATACTACATAGATTTGATAACCCAATATAATGTGGTAAGTACTAAGGATTGATTTGTACTAGTGTTAATGATTAATAAATCCTAAAGATTTAATGTTTTTGTAAAATACTGCAGATGAGAAAGAACAACCAATTCCAAATTCCACGTGCGTCATTCTAACTGAAGTTAGTTTAACTTTTTCCTTGTTTCATTGTTGTTTTGATTAGTTGCTGACAACTAATGTAGAACTCTGGCTAACAAATAGTTCTTCGCAATGAGTGTTAAGTAAATTACTACACCTTTCACAGAAAATCTACACATTTTGTGCTAGTTTCTGAAGATTTTGTGAGAATATTGGCTTTGGGGAATTTTGGTAAAGCTCAGCTGTGATGTTTTCTGATGAAGAAATGAGAAGAATTTAAAAATCACTTCATTTCCTCAAGTGCTTTGCCTACTGTCTTGATGTTTTCGTGTCCTAAGAAATATTGGTAAAATTAGAAAGATGCGTTTAATAAATGTGGTTTCCATGGTTGTAACTGCTGGACAGTCAACCATACCTTTCTACCACTTGATTCAGAGAATTCTTTCCAAAATCCTCTCTATATGCTGTTAAGTGTTAATGTAGGAAAGATACTTACTTTTTGTTCATTCTTATCTTAGTGATAAAGGAACAGGATATAGTCTAAATGGCAGACTTTTAAAGTAACTGGTTTGTGATATAAATTATCTCTTCCTTTCTTTAGAATGAAACCAGATAGTTACTTAATACAGTAAGGTGATTCAGTTTTTCCTAAGAATATGTGGCCAAGTGATCGGTTGAAAATTTCTGAACTTGGGCATTTTTTTTGTATTCTGTAAATGACCAAATGTAACTTCAAAAAATGATAATACTCATTCTCCATATTGTTTCCTAATATGATCCTCTTTACATCTTAGAGGTGAAATTTGTTGCTATTGTGTCTGAGTATTCCTTAAGCCCTATAAAAAAGAGTAACTGCTGGGAATAAATAGCCATCCTGTGTCCTTAGGAGACCTCACAGATCTCCATGGTAGTATTAATCTCATAGAGCCTTGTATACCTGCAGTACAGAGGTTTGTGTTTGAGCTAGCTTTCCAGACCCATCTTATAGTCAATGACAAGAACTGAGCATTTGAGTTCAGAAGTTTACTCACCATGAAAGTAATATTCAAAACAGGCCATAAGAACTGTTACTTTCCTTTGTTGACCAGAGTCAGTAAGACTTTGTAAATGAAGATTAAGTATTTAGATCAAACGTATACCTCTGTTTTTCATCAAATGAATTCCACCCCCATCCTCTCTTTAAGGTCGTGATTAAAGTAACTTATGATGACATACATCAAAATTCAAATGTTTGATATTTTATTATTCTTAGAAGTTTTGTGGTACAACTTTTGTTTGCTGATCCACCTAATTTGTCTCTGTTGCCGAGAGATAGTTGGATACATTGTTTGTAGGGTATCTCAAAGCTTTTTCATCCAAAACTTTACATATCGTGCTGCTAGGCAGATGTTGTATTGTCAGGATATGTTTTCTCTCTTTCTATTCTCTTCACCGTGGAAGCACATGAAGGAGAAAAGAAAGGAGCTAAGTCTATAGAGCATGCCCTCTGAATGGATAGCCATGAGTCAGATGTGTATTTCATGCAGAGTCTGTTGTTTGTTTTATGATAACCTTATGACAGGAAAACAATTCCTCATGTACATACAATTCAATTATAGTAATTCCATGTTTGAACAAATCATTTCAACATAGTCAATATAGGAGTAGTTTACAGTTAGGCAGCCTATGTGAACAAGGAATGGCAAATGGTTGAATGAAATTCAAGCACGCTCAAAGGTCTAAAGAGCATGTCATCCTACTGTGCTTACATACAGGATGAAGAGAAATGAAAAAAATAAGAAACTCACAAAGCTTCGGGAAACCTTTCCAGATCACCTCTCTTTTTTTCTCATTTAGGAACAAACTGAAGAATGCATATGTTCTCCTAGCTGAACCTGGAAGGGATGTGGAGGAGAAAAAGGAAGTGATTCTGCAAAAAAAATCCTAGTCTCACAAAAAGAAAAGACAAAATAAAAAAGTGCTTCTTACAATAAAGCACTGTATTGAATGTCACATGGCCTCTTTGTTTTAGATACCAATGTGGCAGCACCTGCAGCATCCTGTGACAGCCTGAGTATGTAGGGAAGTGTCAGTCTGTACTACAAGTTGAAGAGTCAGCTAGAAGGTTGGCTTCAGCATATTTAAGGTCTATACTGTCTCTTCATTGTGTTGGTTGTAGCCTTGGTATCACTTGGTCCCAGACTACCCACACTGTTCCTATAAATTGCCAAAACAAGAACTGGCGTTGTGAGCTATAGTAGGTTTATCTCTTGAGTAAGAATTTGGACACGAGCTTACAGCATGCAGTTTCCTTAAATTTGCTCTCCCAGGTATGCTCTAGTTCTTAGTACTCTGTTGGTACCTCTTCACCTTTTCTAAAGCCCTAATTCTAGTGATGCAAAGTAGTATTTGCAAAATATCCAAATCTGAAGGATAAGGCACTCATGAGGGGTAAGGGCTCAACTGGAATATTTCTGCAGACCCTGTTGGAATCTCTGGATTTCTGAATATTTTAGCAAAGCTGGCCCTGAGCAATAATAACAAAAATAAGCAGTGGTAATGTTGTATTTGCCTTTTTCCAGAGGTGCAAAAGAAATCTCTTTCTTAATGTTACACATTAGTGGTTACATTAGCAAAATTCAGAAATATACCTGTGTATCAATTTCCTGCCATCAAAGAGCATATGACCTTGCTGAGGTTCAGAAAGTCGTTAAAAAGAAGGACTATCTTAGGGTTTGTGGGTTTCGTTTAAGACAGTCGAAGCTGACATTGATCATTTGACTTTTCCAGTTGCATCTGCAAGGACATAGGACCCACAAGAGTACTACCATCTCTCCTTGCAGTCAGCTGCTCCAAAACCCCATTCATTATTCCTTTACGATATGGATCTAAACACTGCTGTTCTGCGTGCGTAAAAACAACTCCATGAGGAGTTTCCAAATCCATCCTGCCATTTTTGTCAGCTCTGTGCACAAATATATTCAGGCTGCTAAACGCCTTCCGCTCCTCTCTCTGGAGAGAGGGAATTGCTGCTTCCATTATTAGCTCTGAGAAAAATGTCAAAACTACAGCTAGTCCTGAATGCAGCATCATGTTCACTCACAGGATTGAACAGCCTTGCTCATATTACACCCCCTTGAGCCCTTCATGTTGGCTGCCTATAAACTAGAGGATTTATTTTAAGCAGTCCCTGCTGGTTTTCAAAGCTCTTAATGCTAAGGGACCTGGTTTTTGCAAGACTTACTTCTTGAGCCTCCTCCCAGTGCATATCCACGAGCTGACACCACATACTTCTGAGCTGCGCCACTTAGACTCGCTCGCAACATTAGTATGAGCTTTACCTCCTGCTGCAATAGCTCAGAGAGCATGCATTTCACTTCTCCAGACTCCCTGTCTTATCCCATGCGATCAATAGTTGTCTCCATTTGCAGTTGTCCAGTTAAAGCGTCTCACTATGAAATAAGATCCCCTAGAAGGAATCTCAGGCTGGGTACTTTGGACCGTGAGACACTTTAAGTGAGTACTTAATTTTGGAAGTTTAGCAGATGATCACATTTTATAGATTATAACAGCACTGCTCCTTTCATACTGTATGATCACAAAAAGGTAAGCACCAAGAATATCACAGGGGCTCTTTCGAGAGAGAAAAATACTCTTGTCTAATTTCCTATCAATGGTAAAGAGAAGAGAAAAAAAAAGGAAGAAGAAACAAACAAACAACCACCCTGAAACACTCCCCAGAAGCTGCTGAACAGAGAAGAGTAATTTTTGGATGGTAATCCTATAATGTTTGCTGTTACAGTTTACAATATGCTATTTAATCAGAAGAGGCATACCTGAAGCTCTGCAGACATTATGGGCTGGTACACAGTGTGCTTCTCAAGTGTTTACAACAACTGCACATTATAAAACTTGATAAACACTTGCAGCCAAGCCACAGGACTTGCTGAAGAGACGGGCATGCATTTGGAGTTATTCTGCAACTAAAACCAAGAAATACATGGTGCTTTCCAAATCAGAAATTATTAGCACTGCTGCAAAAGAGTGGCAGTCCTTCCTCTTTCCTCTTTGTGCTGATGTGCTCAGGTCAAAGTTCCAAGCTGTGAAAGCCCCAAGAAAGTGTCGCTATAGCATTAGTTTATTTGCACGCTGATACCCCAGAGCTCTGGGCTCCTTTCCACCACAGATTTCGTTTCCACAGGTTGGTGTGCCTGACTGGGTCAGCCTCAGGGACAGTTACTCAAGAGGAACCTACAGCTGACTGTCAGAGCTGGGCTCTGGCACATTATCAAAGCCCTCGCACTATTGCTAACTTCTGCTGTCCCTCATCACTGCACATAATGCTCACTCCACGCCTGTTTCAAAGTCCAAATGAAGTTTGCCATTGCATTTGGTGGGAACAGAAAGGCTCCTAAGCCTTTTAACCCATAACCCGTCTGGGCTGCATTGAAACTGCCTGTGTTCAAGCAGCCTGGCAGTGCTCCATCTTAGGATCCCTGAAGCTTAAGATCACTTCATTTTTCCTGTCTTTGTGGATCAGAAGTAATTGTTTTTGAATGTGTTTTTAGTAGGAAACTTTCCATAATATATTTTAAATTTATATACCTCCATATATTTTTTTTTCCTGTATTTCCTTATACTGTAATACTCCTGAGAAAGCTTTCCAATCCAAATTTCCTTTGGCTCTTCTTCTTTGTCATTTTTTTCCTTTTTCCCCATTTCTTTAGCTTCTCCCCCAGCCTCACCAACTTGGTGCAAGATGTTTTAAAATAGTGTTTTATTTTGCTTTTTTTTAGTAAGAAAAAAAAACACCCCTGTTTACTTTCTCAGTACTTGACTAAGCCCAGCAACAAAAAGTCTGCTCAGCATGCAAAAAAAGAACACTGAGATAAGTTTTGGAGAACTCACTTTAGAAGGTTTCAGAGCAAAGAATAAGTAAAGATGTGCCAGCCTTGGATTACCCACTGCTACATCTACCCGCAGACTACACAGACAAAAAGGCCTTCTTGTGCTTTTGGGTCACTGTATTAACCCACAAGGTCCAGCCAGTAAACATGTGTCCTTTTCAAAAGCTGCCCTTTTCTCAAAGCTGCGGTTTCTCTATCTGTGGTTTTGAGCAAACTAAGCAGAGCTCTCTGCCAGTATTTCAGGCTACCCATCACACTGAGACATCTTGTCAGAATTCAGCCATCTCAGAGTAGCTGGCGGGTACCTCACTGAATTTAGCAGGAGGAGGTACTTTTTTTTTTTCTTTTTAACCAAACCATAGATCACATCCCTGCTAGAGAGTTGGGACAAAACTTTCCTAGTTACTATGTTTCTTTTTGCAAAAGGGAAAGGATTTTAAATGGAACCCCCTGCCAGGTCTCCTACTTACAGCTCTGTCCTTAAGGCAGGAGCAGTACAATATCTGCTGCTAATCCAGAAGCAATATGCTGCAGTCATTAAGGTGGTTACTTACTACTGCGCTGATGAATGCACAAAAAAAGAACAGAAAGGAAATTTGGCAGAGCAGATGGTGGGTAATGATAGTGACAGTGAACAAAAATACTGTCAAGTATTGTGTCTGTTGGGGAGCCCATTCCCCAATGTAAATATAAAGTAAACATGACATAGGTATTAGGTAATTTTACAATCTACTGTTTTTGGCAGCTAGTTTGGCACTGGTCATTGTGTCTATTTTGGGGATCAGCTGTATGGTCCCAGATTGCCATTTTTCCTCTGCCTTTCTTTCTCTTAAATTTCCTACAGTATATTATCACTTCATTTTAGTTTCACTTATTTCCTCTGACAGTAGAGCAGGCCAGGCACTGACTGCTCAGTCACTTCCTCCCTAAAACTCAATCTGTCTAAATGTTGCAAAAAGTTTTCAAATGAAACGCTTTATTAAAACACATGCATATTCAGCAATCTACCTTTTCAAGCATTGGTTTTTTTTCATGGGTACTGAATACACTAAGGATGTCTGCTCTGTTCCAAGGTGGAAGGTCTTTCCCTCTTAACAGGTACTCTGTTTGGTACACAAGACAAAGCCGTGACACTTGAAAGTGCAACTTGGCATACAAAAAGAGCTGAAAGTCGGCCTTTTTGTGCATTTCTAAGAA